>NWBT01000043.1:411897-426606 GCA_003386485.1 Colletotrichum lentis
CTGCACCGGACGCGCCGCCCGCGGCACCGCCAGCGGCGCCGCCAGCAGTCCCGGTGGAATCGCAACAACCCGGCCTCGTCATCCCTGGCCCCCCTCCGCCGCCACCCTTTGCCGGCCTCATGACTCCGTCCTCACCGCCGCCTGTAGCAAGCGCCCCTCCCATCGCAGCCGGTAAAGTCTTCCTCGCACCCGCCCGGGTCAGATGTTTCGTGTGAGATGCCCACAAAGATATTAACACGACCCGATACAGTACCCCCCCTCGCCCTACCGCAGGTTGGCAACCCAGCCGCGGGCGGCAGCCCGACGACATCCCTGAACCTGGGCGGCCTCCGCGGCAGCGCCGCCAACCATCCCGCCGCCGACGCCACGCCCCCCGTCGCCGCGAACCCCATCCAGCCGCAGCTCGCCGTCAGCGGCCTCGAGTTGAGCAAGTCCCTGCAGCTCGGTAACCTGTTGCAGCAGACGATCCAGCTGCAGTCCCGCGAGACGCCGCCGCCCTCGTCGTAGTCGTAAGAGGAAACGGAAGAAGAAGGACGGGCAGCGACCGAGCCCGTTGTTCCGAGAGCGATATCTTGATGATTCTGACGCCCGATGTTCGACCTTGGACATTTACACAGCGTCTTTGTCCTTAATTCTGGAGGGGAAGCTTTAATCGGAAGACGTGGGGATGGGTGCTGGACCCGATAGGAGCGGTTGCCGAGGGGGATGACGAAGCACACGAGCGTTGTGCGAGGATATGGCAAACGTCGTTGACGACATGAAAGTGGCTCAGCAGCGGCATACGAAATACCCTAGATTTTTCGATTCTTTGTGTGGCATTTGGGGACGACGACACGGACGTGTTCGAAGTAGTCCGAAAGGCTTTTTTTTTTTAATGGGCGAGAAGGAACCGAGAAGGGAGAGGGGGTACAGGAAGCCCTGGCCTCTTGATATATAAGGAGAAAGAGAAGGGAAGGGTTGGGAGAACCAGACTAAAGACAACGCGACATCACAGACGACCCTCGACTCACATCCTCCACGACTGACTACCCGTCGTCTGTCCGGCCTCCCACG
Source organism: Colletotrichum lentis (assembly GCA_003386485.1). NCBI lineage: Eukaryota > Fungi > Ascomycota > Sordariomycetes > Glomerellales > Glomerellaceae > Colletotrichum > Colletotrichum lentis. The sequence continues at coordinate 412,951 of NWBT01000043.1, forward strand.
CGCCACGGGTAGAACTCTACAACTTCACATAACGGCAAAGAAGGCGTCGAGAGAAGATGTAGGCATGGAAATCAGGTTGCGTCCGACACACATNCCCCCCCCCCCCCCCCGGCTGTACATAATTCACTTCTTTTGGGAACACGCACACAAAAACGGGTAAACGCCGCAAAACAACCTCACTATCCATTCATTCCCCTTATCCCACACCCTCATATATACAAAAACTGTAGTATCTTTGCAAATGAAGATGAGCTAGTCTCACGATTTCCACATGCCGACCTGCCTTCCATGAAACCTCGTGTCCCATTGTGGCATCCCAATGTGGTGTCCCGAGTACGCCCGTTGCTGACAATGGAAAAGAAAGGAGAAATAAAAACCGTTTGCCGGCGTTGATGCCCGCCCGTCCTTTTTGTTTCTTCTGTGGGGTATCATAAAGCGTAAACGACGTCGCCGCCCGACCCAATATCAGCTTTTCTCCAGTCTCTAATCTCATGTTCGTCATTGTGTCGCTTGCCATGGAAGAGAGGTGGCTATCTCTATGTCGCCTCCTTCTCCTTCTCCTTCAACGCCACTCTCAACCTCTTGGCCTGTTTCTTGCTTATCGTCTGCTGCGCACCGTCGCCCGACTCGTCCGGCGTCTTGCGTTTCTGTCCGTTGCCCTTGCCCTCGCCATCGCCTTGCTTCGCGTCCTTGGCCCCCTTACCCTTGCCGCCGTCCTTCTTCCCCTGCTGCCGCTGCCGTTGCTGCTGCTGTTGCTTGACGTCGTCCTCGCGCCCGCCAACCTCAAGCACGTCCACGACCCCGCGGAAGCCGCTCCTCTTGATCCCCTCGTTCACGACGACTCCGCGCGGGTTCACCCCTAGCGCTTCCGTGCCCCTCTCGCTGCCGAGACCCCAGACAGCGAGGAGGTTCACGACGTCGTTCGGGCCGCGTAAGCCCAGGGGGAAGCGCGCCTCGGAGCTCGCGACGATGCCCCTTCCCTTTGTCGCGCGCACTAGGGAGGCGAGGTTGGAGACGAAGACGGCCCTGGCGCGGGCGTCCGGGGCGGTCAGGACCTGGGCATAGCACACCTCGAATCGGACGCCACGGGCGACGGCAGCCATGAGCGGCTTTGGGCGGAAGTGGAAGGGGAAGTGCTGCGTTAGGTCGAGGGAGATAAGCGAGGGCTCGGCCATGGAGAGGCAGGCGGCCTGGAAGGCCTTCTCTGTGGTGGGGCGCACGGCGAGGATGTCGTAGGCGGCGGCGAGGGCGGGGAGGCGGTAGTTCTGGGAGGGGTCGGAGAGGAGGACCGTCACACGGTGGAGAATGGTCGGATGCGTCTTCTGCTGCATCTGCAGCTGCTGCGGGGAGGCGGTGCCAGGCGTGGCGGGAGCGGCTGTTGGCGACGAGGGTAACTTTGGTAGCGGGTTCGTAATCTGAGACGGGATCGGCGGCGTTATTGTGTGATTCAGGGCGAGAACGTTGTAGCCCAGCGAAGAGGCGAAAGATATCGTGCGGGAGAGGTCGGCGGATGCCGTGGTTGAGGACCACGGGATGTTGAGGTCGTAGAGCATATTGTGGAAAAGGGGGGGGGGCACGAGGGAAGCTATTGAAAGCTTTCGCGCATGGGCGGGGGTCGACGGGCTATAGGTATGACTTCAGAAGGGATATTGTGCAAATTTCGGCTGCGCCTAGGGCTCCAACGTCTCTGCGCAGTTACGTCGCGGTGTTATGGGTTTGGGTTGTCTGCTTGCTTCGTGATCCAGTACTTTTTTTCTGGACGGGACGGAGGTCGGTGTTAGGTTGGTTCCGTGGGGCCGGCCGGGATGACGCTTTTTCATCGCTTCTCGAAAGATGGGGCCGCTTAGAGTGGGCACCTAGGTACACTGTACGCGGAGTACGTACTTCGGCTCTGTAGAACGCTATTAGAAGCTGTCTTCTGTGGCGTGCAGGCGGGAACATCGGACTGGAGCGGAGGCGAGAACTGCGACTTGATGACACCCGCCAGTGGTTTGGTCTCATCTCGTTCGTCCGCGGCTGCCTACCCAGGTCACACCTCAAGGCTGCTCAAAAAAAACTTGATGAGATCAGCCTTCAGCCACTGTGTTCACACATCGCAGCGAGCTCAACAGGAAGTTCCGGAGAAGCAGAGGGGCCATGCAAAGGGTGCTGCTACTGGCGCGGTTCCCCTGCCTCCCCAAGGTCACGTTCTGATAGATGGCGGCATCCACGGATAGCCCTGCAGGCTCCCCAGCTGTGCTCCTCGTCATGAACAGTGAGGGATTTGCACTTACCTAAGTAGTAACGCAAGGCATAAAGCATGACCCGATAATCTCCCGACTTTACAGCATTGAAGAAGAGCATTGAGGGTAGGGAAGCACGTCCCGTTTGCCAAGGTATCATATGGGTCACGCGTCTCTTTTTCTTTTTCTTTTTTTTTGTCTCCGTGTCACTCGATTAATATGTCCCGAGGGAAAAGGCATCCTGGGTGAGTGTCGGTAGTGTAAAAAGAAGGACTCGAGGCTTCTAGCCCGCCAAGGATGCACTGCCTCGGAAGACACGCAAGACAAGTACCAGCAGCGCCATCAAAGAAAAAAGTGTTCATCCCGCTTCCTGCAAAAAATGCTCACCCACCACTCATCAGTCGAACCGGTCTAATTCATTCCCCAACTCCCATCAAGCTTGGGCCATCCTTAAACTCTTTTGTTTCTCCTTCTGTTCATGTTGGCCAGCCAGAGCCTATCAGCAGTTAGGATTCCTGCATCTCGCTAAGGAACAGCTCAAGGTGGCTTGCACTTTAATGTGGCCAGCCTCCCCAGTACGAAGTCGCTCACCCTCCGCTGATGTCAATTGTTCCTCCCGCCACCAACAGATCCTTCCCTCTTCAAACTCCCTAGGGCATTTCAGACACAACACCACAACCACATCTCTCTCATCACCTCAGCCCTCACCTCTAGCTCAGCATTCAAACCTCCCAGACTCACTTCAGAACGCGCACTTATCCTACCAAGGACAGGGGGGATCATACCGCCCTCATCCAACCAGTCCCATACATCAAAGACCAACCACATATCAACTAACTGCTTGTCACTGCTCCCTTCCTAGCAGACTTGCAACCTCATCGCACCAGCAGAGACCAAGCGTGCATCTATCTGATCTTTACAATCGCTAAACTCGCAAAACAACATACAGCATGTTCTTCTTCTTTGTGTGCGGCGAGCATACCTTCCGCAAGCCTGTTGAGGGCTATGAGGGTATGGTCTGCCAGTGCTACAACTGCGGCAACATGGCTGGTCATGTCATTAAGAGCCATCCTTGGTTCACCTTTTGTTGGATTGTGAGTTTTGTTTTATCTTCATTTTCTTGGGCGCTCACTTGCTTGTGGTGGAGTCTCACTTAGGAGCACCGCCCTTTTGTTGTGGTCCTGTTTGTCCTGCTCCTTTGACATTTTGACTTCGTACCGCACTCTTTAAAGACCTACAAGAGGCCTGACCAGGCAGGCAGAGATAGGACGTCCTGAGACTAACAAATCTTATAGCCTGTCATTCCCCTGTCGTTCAAGGGCTATACCGATGTCGTCTGCCACATCTGCAACTTTGCACAGCCTCTCGAGAATCGTCCCGATGTCACGGCTATGAAGGGCGGCGGTCAAATGCCTCCTCCTCCCGTCCACGGACAGCCTCCTCAGGGATGGGGTCAGACGCCACCCCAGTACCGATGAGAGGCGAGCCACTTCCAGCCACCAAAGAGGGAGTTCTTGAGCTCTTCGACCATTTTATGGGGGGCGGGCGACGGCCCCGTGGATGAGAAGGCGATGAGTATGGAGACTTGTGTGAGTCGGACGGGCAGTTCATTGGGGAGGACGTGTCGCCGACTCTTCGTTACACTGTGAAGGGCAGGATTTGGTACTGGTGTTTCATTCATGATTCTAGGCAAGATACCAAGCTGGCTAGGCGTTAGGGAGGTCATCGCACAAGATGACGAGATTCGAATTACTGGTATTTTCTTCTAGACACGTTGCTGACCTTGGGAGGCTGCAGTCATTTTTGCTTCCCGCTCATTCTGCTCTGCCTTTCCGTGTCTATGGCCTGGTCATCGGTGGTCCTTTCGTATTACGACCCGAAATTGCCGAGGATACTTGTTTCTCAAAGCCCCAAGGTTCGAATGTTTCCTAGAACGGCTCTTCAACACGCTTCACCGGTCCCAATTTTGATGCGTGTGGCTAGCCAGCCATTCCAGGCTGTGCTAAGGACAGTGATGATAAAAGGAAAGTCAAGTAGGGTGTTGAGCATATTGACGTATACCATCGTGCCGACGCATCTGGTCTTCTGCCCGACTGGAGAAGACCCTCCATTACTCTGGCAAGGTGGTCAGTTGTCGGCTGGTGTGAGTTACCAAAGCGGTGAGCGGGAGACTGATCCGTCTACGATGAAGGCTTGGAGCCCGAAGGACGTAGTGCGGGAAAAGAAGTGGCCAATACTGATGCATCACCGCAAGAGGATGCAGAAGAGGTTGCGGAATGGGACATGCAACACGATCAGCCTGGTTTGAGTAACGCCTAAGAAGGCATGTATGCAAAGTCGGAATCATGCGGTATCATTCTTTGCTTGCATGTTTAACTGTTGTGCCGAGGGATGTTCCGATGACATGCTTCCTCTGAGGGCAGCTCATCTAAAATACTCGTGCAATTTCGGTACAATGGTACAATGTTAGGTGCCTGCCGTTTGACAAGATTTTCCCATGCCACGAAAGAGCGCAGTATTTCCAACAGCAATAAGCAACATTCAACAGGGCAATCTTGACCAAAGGCTTAATTGATAGTGCATGTTGTGCAACATTGAGCATTATCGGGTAACTAAATGTCAACTTGGACTGAAATGCATGCCTGTGGCATCAGACGTAGCCGCTCGACATACCGATAGGTCCCTATAGCAAAGGTAGAGCGAGAGCTTATGTTTTAGATGCATCAAGATACAAAAATAATCCACCATAACTGCATCTTCGTCTTCTTCTGATGATGATGATGCTCTGCGTGTTCTGTGCAGAGGACTCTGTATCCGTATCCGTACTTGAAGGGAAATATTCACTGGGCCAAGTGACTATGACGTATGCCCTCAAGATTTCAGCCACAAGTGGAAACTGTGGCGGTGTATGCGCTCTGAACTTTCCTGGACTGCTTCCGTCATGTCAGTGCTCGCACCACGACGAACTGCTGAATCGGAAGAAACCATCCAATGAACATTGGAAACTTATGGTCGCCGACTGATTTACGACTCCAAACCCTGCGTGATGCCCTTTGGATCCGTTGCGCAATAGAGACACCCAATCTCTAGCCTACCGAACGCAACCTACACCAACATTGATCATTCGCAATAATGGCGTCCGCGAAGAGAGGCCCGTCGGTGCTGGTCCGTCACAACCTCCCATCCCCGATTCAACATCCATCCCCCGTCAAGACACTGATGCATGCCTGCTGTAGGTGACCGACTCGCGAGAACGGCCTCCACAGAGGGGTTCTCTCCAGCGACAGAATACCGGCATAGGCGCCGTCCAGGGTCGGCCGGCCATGCGCTTCATCTCTGTCGACAACGTTCTTCAGTACGCCTCCGACATCCCCTCGGGCCAACCTCGCGTCGCCCCGCCGGTCCAGCGTCCCGCCGGCGGTCTCGCGGGCGCCCGACGAGCCAGCGCTGGTCTGCCGAATCTCCAGTCGAGGACAGGACAACAGAATATGCCGTCGCGTACTACCAAGATCAGCGAGAAGCTCGTGCTACTGCCCGAAACGGATGACAAGCCAGGATCCGACGAGGACCTCGACGAGGAGGCGAGCAAGATGGCTCGAGAGATCGAAGCAGAGGAGAATCGTCCACTACACGATGAGGAGCTTGACGTGCTCCGCAAGAGGGGCGGCATCCGCGGCAAGAGTTACGCCGAGCGCCTGCCCAAGGTCCAGCGCAAGGAGAAGCTGGCACGGCTGACGGCGTACTGCACGGCGCAGTCGTATAAGATGAAGTCAACTGCCGAGTTCCTCCGGACCAAGCACGACGCCAAGACGAAGCTATACGACGACTGTCTCTACGTGGTGTACTCGCTGCCTCTTCTGAACGGCACCGAGGGTTACCGCGTCCGCAGCCGGCCCATTGTCAAGACGCCCGGAAGCGGCAAGACTGTCTTGGACATGGAAATTGAGCGGAGCGAGCAGCGCGACTACCACGAGGGGTACTTCGAAGATGCTGTCGACACTGGCAGCCCCATGCATGGTAGCCCCATGAACGGAAATGTTGTCTACAGGGACGGATCCTCCTCGCCGCGCCACCATCGCGAGCAGTCCCCTGACGACCTCAACATCTCGCCTATGGCGCGGATCCCGGACGCCAAGCTATTCGCCGAGATGTTTCTCTTCTCCTACGGCGTCGTTGTGTTCTGGAACTTCACAGAGCACCAAGAGAAGGATATCCTCGCGGATCTAACGTTCGCACAGAACGAGAACGGGCTCTCGCTTCTCACGCGCCCGCTCGACGAGGACGACTTCGAGACGGAGGAATTCCATTTCGAGTACAGCCACGACGTGAAGCGGCCGCGCATCTTTAACGATATGATAACGTTGCTCCCTCGCAGCGATCATATGGTCAAGCTTACCATCAGCCACGCCATCGCACAGAGCACAAAGTTATGCCTGTTTGAGGAACGCATGAGCGAGACAATGCTCGACGCGCAGCATGTTCCGAAGCGACTGGCACTCACGGGCGAGCTGAACATGACTAGGACGGAGATTGTCAGAATCCTCGGCCGGCTGTTCATGAGCCGCGTCGACATCAACCTCTGTAAGTTCCCGCCCCGCTCGTGTCTAGACATGGCAAATCTGCCCACTAAGGCCCGGGTCTGTGCTAACCGATTCCCAGCCTCGAACATCCTTGACGTCCCCAATTTCTTCTGGGACTCGGAGCCGACGCTGCACCCGCTCTATGTCGCCATCCGTGAATATCTCGAGATCGACCCGCGCATCAAGGTTCTCAACGAGCGTTGCCGCGTCTTCCTCGACCTCGCCGAGATTCTGTCCGACTCGGTCGCCGACGCCAAGATGAGCTACATCACCTGGATCATCATCGTCCTCATCATCATCTCCATCCTCGTCACAATGACCGAGGTCGGCCTACGCTTCGGCATGCTGTCCAAGAACAACGGCAAGGGGCTGGCCGAGGGCACCACCGCCGTGCCACTGATCGCCGCGGCCGCCGGCCGCTCGGAGGCCAAGACCCTGCTGTTGCCGGGCAGCGTCAAGTGGGAGCTCGAGAAGAGGAACGTCAGCCTCGACGAGCTGAGGCTTTGGAGTCGGATGCTTAGCGAAGAGGAGGGAGGGGCAGGGGGCTCAGAGGTCGTCGGGAGCCGGGTCGTGGGCAAGACCTTTGCTGGCGTTTGAGATTGCGGCGGCAAACACGCGCACGAAATGTCGCGGCTCACTGGCATCTCCTTGTATCATCATTTATCGCATACGCATAGCATGGCGTTGACGGGTCACAATTTCTCAAGGGGTTAATCATTCTGGAAGAAGCGAAACAATACGCAACAAGAAGTCACTATTGGGTCTTGCACGTGGTTGAAACAGCGTTGCCGAAATTTGAATCTCTGAAACAAGAAAGCTGGCTAAGAGTGGCAGGGACATCTTGGAAAACATTGAGAAACAGTACACAAGGTCGAAACACACTAGCTCGGTCATTATTATGCTGTATCATTAATGGAAAGGAAACCAATGTCTTATTTGACTCCAGTGCTATGCTATCAAGGACTGCCGGAAGCCAGGAACGTGCAACGACAGAAAGAGACTGATCCGGCCACCATAACGGATGACCTTGGAGTTTTCTCTATTGAGGCGGAAAAGGGTTCAATCCAAACCGCGGCTAAAAAGGCCAAACACACCCTCTGACTCTTCTTTTAATTGTATTCACAAAACAAAATGAAACTCCCCAGTTCTCGGAAACGATCCGATGGCATTCTACTCGTCCCGATCCGCCATGTTGGCCAGCGGCACGTAGCCCTGATCCTGTGTCCGCGTGCCCCGGAGCCTACGGACGACGGACTTGACCCTACTAAGGATGCCAAAGCCGCTAAGGATGCCAAAGCCGCGGCTCTTGGTACGGGTCGAGGGGTCGACCATGTAGCTCGGGCGGGTCCAGAACTTGAGCAGAAGACTGCTGACGACGACGCTGACGCTGCTGCAGGCCATGGCGGCGCCAGCGGCCATGGGGTGAAGGTGGAAGCCGAAGGGGAGGAAGACGCCCATTGCGAAGGGCAGGCCGATGGCGTTGTACAGGCAGGCCCAGGCGAGATTGAGCTTGATGCGGTTGAAGATGGAGCGGGCGAGATGGAGGGCAGCAGGGATGTCCATGAGGTCCGTAGGACGCATAAGAACAACGTCGGCCGCCTCCATGGCGACATCCGTGCCGCTGGCCATCGCGATACCGACGTCGGCTGTCGCGAGAGCAGGCGAGTCGTTGATCCCGTCGCCCACCATGCCGACAACCTCGCCCTGGTCCTGGAACTGTTGAATGATGGCCTGCTTCTGGTCGGGCGAGACGCCGGCGAAGACGTTGTCAGGCGAGATGCCGACAGCGGCTGCCACGGCGACCGCGGTAGAGCGTTGGTCACCAGTGACGATGGCTGTCTTGATCTTTAAGCGGTGAAGAACGGCAATAGCCGCCGCGGCGCCCTCCTTGATAGTATCAGAGAGGCAGAGGTGGCCGGTGTATTGGCCGTCAACGGCGACGAAGATATTGGTGGTGCCTGCCGAGGTGCTCTTCGAGCGTGAGTTGGCCTCGGCATTGAGCTGCTCAGAAGCCTCGACCGCTTCGGCAGGTACATCGACATTGTTCTCACGCAGGAAGCGGACGTTGCCGAGGAGGACGCGATAGCGGGTGCGCTCGTTGCCCGTGGCGGGCTCAACGAGAGCATTGATGCCTTTACCGACGGCGGCCATAAACTCACCGACGCTGCCCTCGATGGTGGCCTCTTCTTCGATGCCAAGCTCCACTTTGGCGGCACTGAGCACGGCTCTGCCCACCGGGTGTTCGCTTCCCATCTCGGCAAGACCGACGATGTGCCACCACAGCTGGCGACGCCACTTACTGTCCTGCCAGGCGGAGACAAGGCTCATCTTGGCCACGCTCATTTTGCCGTACGTGATGGTGCCCGTCTTGTCGAGGACAATCTGGGTGATTCTGGTGGTCGTCTCCAGAGCAGCTCCACCCTTAACCAAGATTCCGTTCTCGGCGCCGATACCAGTGCCCACCATGACGGCGGTGGGGGTTGCCAGACCGAGAGCGCAAGGGCAGGCGAAGACGATGACCGAGATGCACAGCTTGACGCACACCATGATTTTGCCGCCGCTAGCTTCCTGAGTAAAGATCTTAGGCGGGTTCTTGAGCGCGTGGCTGAGGACCATCCAGACGAGGAAAGTTAGGAAACCGAGAATGAGAATGGCGGGCACGAAGTAGCCGGCGAGCGTGTCAGCAAGGCGCTGAATAGGAGCCCGCGTAGTCTGGGCGTCCTGAACGAGCTTGACAATTTGGCTGAGTTGGGTGTCGCGGCCGGCTCTGGTGACGCGGAAGTCGATACGCCCGTGGCCGTTGACGGTGCCGCCGATGAGGTAGCTTCCCTTCTTCTTCTGGACGGGCATGGCTTCGCCAGTCACCATACTCTCGTCCACGTAGGTTTCGCCACGGACCATCATACCGTCGGCCGGAATCTTGTCTCCAGGGCGGAGAATGACAACATCTCCGACTTGAAGAAGCTCGGTGGGGATGACCTTCTCCTCTGCTGCGTTTCCGTCGCGGCTGGGCGTCTTGGGCTCGCCGGACGCGGTCGAGCTCTCCCAACCCTCGGCAACCTTTTCGGCGGCAATGGGGTCCGCGTAGATGGTGGCCATGGACGGGGCAAGGGACATGAGACGTGAGAGAGCCTTGGAAGTCTGACCCTTGGCGCGGTTCTCCAAGAATCTGCCGAGGGTGACGAAAGTAATCAGCATGGTGCTGGTGTCGAAGATAGTAGCGGGTCTGTTGTGGGGCGGGAAGAAGAAGGACACCAGCATGGCCATGATGCTGAAGAAGAAGGCACACGAAGTGCCGAGGATGACGAGGACATCCATGGTGGGCGACCCGTGCTTGATAGATTTCCAACCCGAAATGTAGAACCGCCTGCCAATACCGAATTGGACGGGTATCGTGAGAACCAGGCAGACAACATCGCCAAGATAAATACCGGGAAGCAGGCGCCAGCTGCCAAAGTCTAAGCTCGGGAAGCACATGGGCAAAATCATGCTGATGAACAAGACGGGAATAGCGAAAGACAGGGACAGTCTGAACGCTCTCCGCCACTCGTTAATTTCGCGGGTCTTGGCGAGTGACTCAAGCTGAGCGTTGTTGTCGTCGTTATCAGAGACCAGTGCGTTGAGACCCTCTGCCTCGACAGCCCCGACGATCCCTCGCAGGCCAATGAGGCTGGGCTGGTGGGTGACGGTCAATCTAGAGGTGGCCAAACTGAGTTTAGCGGAGTTGATGCCGGGAATGGTCAAAAGCTTTGCTTCCAGAGCCATGGCCGTGGTGGCGTCCGGGTTTCCGTAAATCTTGAACTGCGCGGTAGAGGAGGCGCCACTGCCCTGCGTAGATGCTTCAAACACAGTCGACAGAATCTCTGCGCCGAAGCCCCTGTCCTCAATGATTTCGGCAATCTTGTCCGCGGGGAGCTTCGTCGTGTCGTGAGTGATGACGGCGCGCTCAGCCAGTAAACTGATGTTGAAACGGACAACACCATCGACCTCCTTAAAGCCTCCCTCAACGGCCGAGGTACAGGCGCCGCATGTCATGCCCTCAATGGCGACTGTTGTTGTGGCGACGGAGCTCATTGGGTTGCTGCTGGCTCTGGGCTTCTCCTTCTGTGCGCATTCGCTGTCCACGATCTCGGCGCCAAAGCCTCGGTCCTCAATGATTTCCGCAATCTGTTCGGCTGTGAGCAGTGCCGGGTCATGCTCGACAACGGCTCTTTCAGACAGCAGGGAAATGCTGAAGTTCCTAACACCTGGTATGCCTTTGAAGCCTCCTTCCACAGCAGATGTGCATGCGCCGCACGTCATTCCTTCAACTGCAATGGTTGTTGTCATGAATCCGGCACCCTGCTCTGCGTCAAACAGGTCCTGACTTGTTGGGAACAAGGGCGAGGGCAGGTCGGTGGATAAGACTTCGGCATCGAAGCCTCGGTCTTCGATAATGTCGGCAATTTTCTCGGCAGAGACGACTTCGGGGTTATGCATGACGACAGCGCGCTCCATGACCAGACTGACGGAGACGTTTCCCACTCCGTCTACACCGCGAAAGCCCGACTCGACTGCGGAAGTACATGCGCCACATCTGGCAGGAAGATGTGTAAGCAGGCTACTGGGGGAAAATAACTCTGTCAGGCAGGGGGCAACTCACGTCATGCCTCCGACTTTGAGGGTCGTCGTCGCCCACTGGGTTGCGGTGGGAGTAGCGAGGGTGGCAGTCGGCCCGCCGCCCTCGTTTTTCGCGGGTACTCTGATGGCCGGAGGAGCCATGATATCGGTGGTATGGGTGTAAAGATGCGCTTGATGTATGTTGAAGGGAAGAAAGGTCGTAAACGCAGGGCCAGCCTCTATTTTGGTTCGTACTTCGGTCTCGGGTCGGGGTTCCAACTATCTGGCTCCAGCCTTCATGGTAGGGCTAGCTGTCCATAGGGTACGGGAGAAACTGTCGAGAGTACGGAAGCTTGAGGCCAGAAAGAACGAGCAGGGGTGAGAGGGATCGGCGAATACAGTTGGACCACCAGAAGAAGCTTTTACGAGGGCTTCAGAAGACCGGCTTCCGAGGACTATATACCAAGACTACAAAGGTGGGTAGCGCGAGTCGTTATGTGTCGGCGGCCTTAACTGCGATGCGACCGTGTGCGTATGTAGAAGGTGTGTGCGTGAGTACAACTAGTATGTCCGGGGCAGTGCAGGAGGCGGGATGAAAAAGCACGTAGGATTAGAAATCGAGAGCCGGGGGAGGCTATGGTTGAAGAAGAAAATGAATAAAACGGTGGCAGTCAATGGCACGATCGGGGGGAGGAAGGCAACAGACGAGAGTCTTGGAAAGGACGGAAGCGGAAGGTCGGGATTTGCCAGCTAAAGTCGATAGGAAAGGAATGGGGGGGGNGGGGATGGCGAAGGAAGCCCACCTGGCGCTGCACTCTGAAAGTGACTTCAGTGAGCGCACGCGGTGTAGGCTAGAATGGAGGTAATGTGAGGTAATCATCTGGCGCAATCGTGGGACTGTCCAGGGTGGGACTGTCCAGGGGTTACCGGACTAGGCGGCGGGTGTGGATGCAGGTTTCGGTGGGTGGACACAGACAGAAGCACAGACACAACTTACAAGCGGGCATACAGGCAGTTGCGCCGGGCGGGAGGTGACGGCTCCCAACTGGCAACTGTGCATGGAAAGCTGTCACGGTGTGTTTGTGTGTGTGGAAAGGCCTGGGAAAACCCGCTCAAATGTTTCTGTTCCAGCGTTCCAATCCTCGGAGCTCGTGCGCTTAGTTTCCATCGTCTATTTTTGGTTAGAAGCCTGTCAGTCTCTCCAATTACTATTCCATTATTAGGTACCTATCCCGACTCAGTAGGCTGGCTTTCTTCTCCACCGTCCACCTCCTGAGTCTCTCTCTGTCTTTCGTCTTTCTCTCCGTTGCGTTACCAACCTGCTGTGGCTCAGCTCTAACTACTCTGTACGTACAAGCGCCCGAGTCTCTGACATGGCTGATTCAGACAATGAGTCGGAGAGGGGAGGACACGCAAGACTAACAAAGGCTTGCTTTCTGGTCTGAGGTGGATGCCACAGTCACAGAAAGGGAACGTAGAGGTCCACTACAAAGCGACCAATTGGGTTGCACGGGTGATGCCAGGCCGTGCTGCAGCTCTCGGTGTCGGAGGAGTCGGGGCGCCACAGCACAGCTGGGGCTGGCGGCTCCTCCCACGCCATCCTGCTATTTCCCCCTTCTCTTGGTCCTGTTCTGGGCGAATCTCGCAACGGAGACACAGACGTTACGCGGAGGTTATACTCTGAGTTCTTGCACCATCTTCCATTGGCCTTTTTCCATCAGTCCAGTGCGTGTCAGATGATGCCTCGTGCTGCCATCCGCCATCTGTCATCCGCCCCTCGACCCCGGTAAGGACGTACTACGTAAGGCCTCCGAGTCAGAGCTGGGTTCGGCTGTGCATCTCTTGGCAAACGTTGTTGGTAACATATCGTAAGCACACTGGCGACTGGTAAGCTGAGGCGATGCCACCGACGCACCTACCCTTTGGCTGACCAAACATTCCTTTCCATTTGGGATCCCCAAAGGGACTCCTTGGTTCGGACCGAGCCTCAGCCTCCGATCACCAGAGTCGCAAGACCCAAGTCGTCCGAAATGTTTGTTGGACCCTCTGTGTCTCGACAGTGGGACGCTGCACGCCGTGCTTCATGCTTCATGCTTCCTCCAAGGGGGAGGCACAAACCAACGCGCTCTGATGTGCACATGATTAACCCCCTCCCCATCGTCGAGTTCGGTTGAGCTTCCAAACGATCGATCCCTTCGCGTCTCTGAACCGATACAGGATCTCTTCTCGAGGCAGCTAATGGCTCGGGAGAGGGG
>NWBT01000043.1:426698-446564 GCA_003386485.1 Colletotrichum lentis
GGGGGGGCTCCTATCTGCTCGTCAACTCGACCTCTAAAGTAAATTGGCTTTTATTTGAGTTTTCTTCGGACCGGCGAATGAGTCGGATCCAATATCCACCGCCTTTGGCGTCCTGATCAGTGACTCGTATCGCTCCAACGTCAACAACATGCGATCGGAGCAAATGGAGGTACTTATGTCAGTTAGGTTCGAATCCTATTGGCGTCACATGTTGGGGTTGTTGGCGTAACTGTCTCTTTACAATGGCCACTTTGAATAAGTCGGCAGTGCCCGGGAGGAGGAACGGAACGCCCCTTCAGTGACCACCAGTCAGCTTCCTGTGCAAAGTCTCAATGTGAAATACCACTTAGAAGCCGAGAAATAGCTAGTCTGAAGGGGGTATATCTGCATAGTAGCGATTGGTAGTGTACATTTACAAGTCACCCCCTGGTGATATTCTCGCTAAGAACATCCTAATCCCCTGTTGCGAGAAAGAAGTCAAGCTCTGGCTATACGGTACAGTAGGACCTCCCGCTGTTGCCTCGTCGTCATGTTTTAGCTTCCGACTAAACGGATGTGCAAACGAGATCGCCCCTTCGATAACCAGAGACAAAAAGACATCCGTCCTGGGACAACCTGGACTTGGTTTGGGCGGTACCCCACTGCACAGTACCTCACGCACCTGCCTGTGTGCCCCGCGTCCCGCTCTTCCCCCAAACTGACCTGCAGCGGCATGCCTTCGATTGACGGCACACCTCAAACCGATTTGACACAAGCTCCGTCCTCAGAAAAGCGTCTCTCAAAAGAAACACACCACAAACGAACCGCTGTCAATCCCTCTACGCACACCCACTATCTAACCGCGGATGCCAAACTTGCACTCAGCCTTGTCTCACCCAGCAACTACCGACCTAACCTCAGCCTCGTCGCAACCCCACCTTTGGTTATCACCTTATCGCAGCTCTAAGTGACGACAGCTTATGACAATCGACTGTACCTTACCCCCCCTTCCTAGGATAGCTTTGTGAGCATCACCGAGAAGCTGTCAGAATGGAGCAAACGAAAGCTCTTAACGCGCTCGAGGTGAGCATTCGTCCCGACCATCTTTTCTTCCTCCTCCGCCTCAAGCTAACCTTCGTCGTCTCTAGCCCTTCCTGGCCTTGAGCAAGTCGGCGACATCCCCGCGTGCCGCGGCCGACCTCGTCACTCGCGCAACCTCGAACCCCAATACCTTCCTCTTCACAGAGCTCCTTGAGACCCCCCAGATCCAAGCCCTCTCTCAGTCCCCAGACTTCCTTCCCCATCTCCACCTTCTCGAGATCTTCTCCCATGGCACCTACACCGCCTACCTGGCTTCAGGTCAGCAGCTGCCTCAGCTCAATGACGCCCAGACCCTCAAGCTCCGCCAACTCTCTCTTCTGACCCTCGCCCGCGACCGCTCGAACCTGACCTACGCTGCCCTTCAGTCAGCTCTCGACCTCCCTTCGGCCCGCGCCCTCGAGGACCTTGTCATCTCGGCCATCTACGCCGGCCTGCTCGACGCCACCCTCGACCCCCACCGCCAGGCCGTCCAGGTCAACTCCCTCGCCGCCCTGCGCGACCTCGCCCCCGGCGCCGTCCCCCCCATGATCCGCGCCCTGCACGCCTGGTCCTCTCGCTGCGAGTCTACCCTTGAGGACCTCGAATCTCAGATCGCCGGCATCCGCGACGCCGCCGCCCGTCGCCAGAGCGACAAGGCCGAGCAGGACGCCCGCCTAGCTAAGCTGGTTGACGAAGTGCGGAAGGACCCCGAGGCCGGTGCGGGAAGGAAGCTCGCCGTCGGCCACGGTGGTGGCGGTGAACGCGGTACCAGCTTCCTGGGACACACATCGAGGGCCCAGCGGTACAACAAGCGAGGCAGCACAAGCATGATGGACAACACGGAGGAGCTGGACGACGAGGCCATGGATGTGGACGAGGAGGATCCCGAGCAGGAGAAGAAGCGCGCGAGCCGGCGGAAGCTCTAGTAGACAAGGACGGCGGTTCAGATCAGATCCTAAAAGGCAGCCAGCACATTCTCTGTTCTCGGGATTTAGGGCTTAGGGGGGGGGGGGGGGGGNTTGGAGCCGAGTGTTGCAGCCGCAGCGGCGTTACGAAGACCACGAAGTCTAGGGGCGATGGGTAATGGGGAGTAAGACATGGCACAATTCAAAAGAGCTGGAGCACAACCAGCATACTAGCAAAAGAACATTACGATAGATCATGAGAGCATTCAAACCCTTTTCAGTCAACCTGGAACATGTTGATATGGGAGGCCAAACAGCCTCTTCCTGTTCCGGGTCTGTGGTACCTATCTAGCGAGCCTATGGTGAAAATTAAGGGAATCAAAAAAGAAAAGTGAATGAATGTGTTGAAGCCAAAAAAAAGTCTTCCCCTTCCCCCTCCTCTCTGACCGGCCAAGGTATCTGAGCAGAGCCGTATCCCAGCTCCCTAATAATAGTCGTACACAAAGCCTATTGTGTGCACAGAATTCAGAAATTAAATCCCTCTTACTGAACGCCAAATGCGAGGCTGTAATTCCTTGTGGCCTCTTCCCTTTTATCCCTACGCCATGGCTCTGTTGGTATCCTGAATGGAAAACCGATGAAAAGTGAAGTTTTTGAAGAAAAGATTCTTCCGCTCAAATTCCTGGGGGTCGTAACGTTCGTAAAAGCTCTCTCTCTCTCTCTCACTCTCCCTCTTAACCGCAAGGGCTGAATATTATCACATCTCGTATATCAGTTGGGAACTGAATCTTTGTTGTGTTTGGGGTATTGCAAGTCATTTCCTTTTTGGGTGTAACACAGAACAGAACGGCTTTTCACAGCCGTTTGCCTGGGACAAGGATGAAGAGCACACAGAGTGCTGTAACGATCAAGAGAGTGACCGAGAGGACCATGATGGCCCTTTTGATGAGGAGCTTACGAACATAAGGTTCACGGATCCGAGAGAAGTTGAACGGCGTGTACTCGCTCAAGCCGATGAGAGCAAGGACCGGATCTAAGGAGTACTGGTAGGAGGCAAGGAAGTAGACGCCAACAGTGAAGGGAAGAATAAGCTGCAAGTCGGTTAGCAAGTGTCTCTCATACATGGATGAGGCCACCATGGAGACTTACCCAGCATCTTGTAGTGCGAGCTGCGTCGAGGAAAATGAGAATAAAGGCAGCCCAAAAGCCACCAAACATAGACAAGAGACCGATGATCATTCGAATCTGAAGAGTGGTCGGGATCAGGTTGCCAAGAGCCTTCATTCTCAAAAAGTTGGGAAACGCGTCGCGCTCCATTGCCTGGAAGACGTAGTCCTTGGCAACATCAAACACCTCCGGGTCGTCTCTGCCGAAGTCCTCAATGGCAGTCGTGACGTCCTGGGTAATGGAACCTGGCAGGATGATCTCACGCTCGGCACCAGGGAGAAGGAAGGTGTACAGAATCTTCTCTGCGGAAGCGCGGATGTCCTGTCTGGCGACGGTGTGGGCCGGAGAGTTGGAGTCAGTCGTCATATCGCGTGGGGTGCTGAAGGTCCCGCTAGCGCGACCGCGTTGTTCGCCGGTGCTGCTCTGGGGAGAATTCTCGTGAGCCTCCTCTCTCAGATAGGCGGACATCTGAGCGTCCTGGTTCTTCTCCTTCTCCGAGGCGTACATCGATGGACCAGCGGCGCCATGGCTCATATCCCCGAGGCCCTCCAAGATGCCGGAAGACCGCTTCGAGCCTGACTTGTCCAAATCAGGCGTTCCGACGAGAACGGATCTTCGAAGTTCGCGTACATAATGCCTGCAGAGAGACATGTGCTGAGCAACATCGAGCCTATCAGTTGTTAGCGGACCAAACGCGTGTTTGATATGTCGTATGTACGAACCAGAAGTCCAAGTAATCGACGGATTTCTGCTGGTCTCTCATGAAAATGTAAAAGGAGAAGAGGTCGACGGGAGGCAGGGTACGGCGGCTCAACACCTCGAACAGAGTCGGCAGTCGGTTACGGTGCAAGTCTGGCTGAGGGGATGGCGTGCCAGACCCCTCGGTAGATCGGTCCTCCATGATGTCGGGCGAGTCGCGTTGACGAGAGAAACTGGGGTGTCGAATTCGAAAGGTGAGCGGGACAAGAAGAAATCGATCGGAAAAGAGAAGTCGAGCGACTGGGTCGGAGTCGATTGGGCGATGCAAAGTCGAGGTTGAGGGCGTTAAGGGAGCGCGAGTCCGTAAATGAAGTCCGTAAATGAGGTTTGGCAGGTGCGCTCGGCGACCGGTCAGATTTGGTATGGTAGTGGCGCGGCTGTCTCCTCGTCGTCGCTAGTCTTCCCCCAGAGTTGGTACGTTTGCTGAACGAGCGTATGAAGGGAAAGATCGCGCTCGGCGCAGACTGACAGCGTCAGTGTGGTTGACGATGGCGCTGCAGGCAAGATGACTTGCGTCTTGGTTGGCTTTCGAACCCGGCATAACAGCAGATCAAGCGTTCGTTGGGACCCAGACACTAATTTCGTTCAGGTTGTCTGGTCAGGGGGGAATGGGCCCACTCCAAAGTTTGGGTACGTACTGTAATGCTACCCCAACTGCGCGCTTTGCTGGAAGCGGACCGCTGGTCCCATATGCACAGGCTACTCTGCATGTCACCTGACTTGGACAAAATGGATGGATTGCACCGCCACTCACTAGCCGCAAGCACAGGCCTTCTCCACTTTCCATTTTGGAAGGCGCTTTCTAGGGCTTGCACCTGCCTTTTCGCTTCACAAACTTTTCGTGCTCGATTACAGGGAAAACATCCATCGATCGAACTTCTTAGCAACTCGACTCCGCGATCCCGACGACCGAACGCCTAACGAGAGGTACCGCCAAAATGTCGACCAAGCAGAAGAAGCCCGCCGGAAAGCAGCGTTCCGCCATTGCGGACGTCGTCGCTCGCGAGTACACCGTCCACATGCACAAGCGCGTTAGTATTTCCCTTCGAGAGACCAGTCCGTTGTCGACACAATATTCGGCAGTGCCAGTGTGATGAGAGGGCTGGAATTAAGCATGAGCGATGCTGACATCTTATTTTCGCAGCTCCACGGAGTTTCCTTCAAGAAGCGCGCTCCCCGTGCCATCAAGGAGATCAAGGCTTTCGCTTTCCAGGCCATGGTACGTCCTACTACCCCTCCGACATGAGGAAACTCCCGAAATGCCCAGGCGCACACACCGCATCGCCCGACTATTCACAATCATCTATCCTCAAGACATGATCAAAACGAATCCACGAACTGGCTTAGTGAAGAGCGATCGCTAATCCCAGTGATAATTTAGGGCACCACCGATGTCCGTGTCGACCCCCAGCTGAACAAGAAGGTCTGGGAGCAGGGCATCAAGGGCGTTCCCTACAGACTCCGCATCCGCATCTCCCGCAGACGAAACGACGAGGAGGGCGCCAAGGAGAAGCTGTACAGCTACGTCCAGGCCGTCAACGTCAAGAACCCTAAGGGTCTCCAGACCGTTGTCGTTGAGGAGTAAAAAGTTCTCTTTGGGATGGTTTCTGGGCGGCATAAAGGCATCGGAGTTGCATTCGGCATTCTAGTCTCACATACAAAATCGACGGAAATGTGAAGAACGCTTGATTCCCCACACGAATTCGACGACTTACTAGTTCTGGACCCCGCGATGTGGTGGTGGGATGTTATTTTTTGTCTGCGCCGACCGAGTACGTGCGCCGAAGGGAGCGTAGCGAGTATGCCAGAAATGGTGATTCGGGCGGGGTACTTGGAACCAACGTTTACTTGTGGTTCATGTTACACACATTGTCCGTCCGACAGGGTCTTTTCTATCGACTTGGGTTGTCTGCCAGATGCAGGCAACACGATATACCCCATCCAAGCCAGCCAGGCCCCAACCGTGCAATGCAGTCCAGTTCCTAACAAAAAAAAGTTTCAAACCCAACCGAACCGTAATTCATACCAGACAGACTTGACTCCAATTCTCCTGTGCTCAAAATAATGCCTTCCTCGCCCTGTTCAGGAACCACTGCCTCTTTGTCAGGGTCGTACGTAATACACTCACTCGTCTTCGACGTCGCGGTGACGAGCGAGGACCTTGCGCTTGAACTCCTCAAAGTCCTTGTCCCAAAGCTCGGCGGCCTCGCCGTTGAGAGGAGAGGAGCTGAGTGCCAATGTTAGAAGCGTACGACGGACCACTTTTTGCCGGGGCGACTCACTTGTTTGGCTCGCCCAGCAAACTTTGCAAGCTCAGAAGGACGGTCTGGATGTTGTAGGCGGGCGTCCACTTGTCCTTGAGGATGTCTAGGCAGATGCGGCCGGAGAAGTCGAAGTTGGGGTGGTAGATGGGCGTCGTGAAGAGCACCGTCGGCGGCGCGTAGGGGTAATTGGTAGGGAAGGACAGGCTGAGCTTCAGCGTCAGGCCGGCGTAGGGGGTCTGGTCGGGACCTTCGATAGTGGCCGTCCAGGACATGAGGTTGCCGTCCGCCGAGGGGAAGGCAGAGACGCCAGGGGCCGGCGAGGTCATAAGCTGCATCAGCTCCGTCTGCAATCTGCGGCGAGAAGGTCAGTACATCCGGTCCGTTTGCACAGAATCAGAGCATCGAGGTCATCATACCTCTTGGTGACACTTTGCGCATCGGGTCCCTTCCTGGTGCCGCTCAGCTTGGCCGCTTGGACGCTGCCGGGTGCGGCATTCTGGGTATCCTCCATGCTGTAGTCCATTTTTGCAGAGGTTGCGTGTAGTCCGAAGTCGAAAGGCAAACAAGTCCTGGCCGAGAGGACTGAAGTCGAGGGTAAGGAGAAGGAAGGGCTGGGATGGAGCAGGTAAGTCGAAGCAAGTATTTCGGCTTTCCAGTACTTATGTGCGAGGAGATGGGCAACGCGCAAGGAGAATGAAGATGAAGGGGCGAAGGAGACGAGGTTGCAGGCGTCTGGAACGAACAACAGAACAGGACTTATTCCGCAGAGTGAGAAGGGCTCTCGACATCAGAGAACTGGGGACGTCGGTACCTGGGCGACGCGACTGACGCTTTTGGACTAGCCCTGTCGCTGCCGTACGACAGGAAGCCAACGGCCGGTACGTACCACTAGACTGGTCAGCCACTCAATTCAACTTCAACCTACCTATGTAGGTACCTGTCTACCTACTTTTCCCCATGTCATGTCAACTTTTCACCCCTTTATATTTGTTTCCAAGACCGTTATAGATATTGGAAGGTCTTCTTGAATGTCATCACTGCTTTAATGGAACTCAATTCGGTGACTTGGGTCAACATTTCCTCCCTAATGCCCACTCGAGCGCAAGAGACTGATAAGCATGCCTTACCGTTGAAGACCTCAGACGGCTTTTATGATCTCAAACTAGGCTTGAGAGACAATTAACCAGCCAATACTTAAACGACTTCTGGTGCCTTTTTCTCTACTTTTCATTGAAAACAAGTCCCTAGATGGCGACTTTAATTAGGCTTGTCTGTCATTCTGGTGTCTTTTACTGAGTTAGACTTGGCTCCTGTCCATGGAAAAGGTGTTTTCATCTACTTTTAATCACCTACAGCTACAGCAACATGAAGGGTAGTCTCTTGTTTGCATGATATATCACTCATCTTAGCAGCATACCTCACAGCTTTTGTTCAGGCTGTGCCTTTGCCTTTGATGCCCACCCCTTTGAGAGGGTTGGAATCTAGCATACACTTGTTGTTGTTCCATTAGTATAGTTTGGGAGAGGCCTCTTCAAAAAAGGGCTTCGTATAACTCGTCACTTGGAAAGGCGCCTCCCGTGATGATCTGATTCTCGGAGGCCCTCGAACAAGGCCTGCCCTGGTCACTTTCTGCTGATCCAGTCTGCCTTGCTTTTGTGCCTCTCTTTCCTTCGTTTCTCCCAAACCTTCTATAAAACTCATACACTGCAACGAAATTGAAACTTTCGTCCGGATTGGCATCTGGATATCCATATGGGTTTCTGTCTGGCCGGTTCGCCTCATGCCCAGCTTCTCCTCAGCATTTATCACATCGTTGTTCGGATTAAATTCTGCGTCCAAGAGCTTCCCGATCAGAATGGCTTCCTTCCATCAGTGCCCGTGGGATAACTGCGCCTATTATCATGAGGAAGAGCGAGAACCAGTCGCGTTAGTAGCTTCATTGGTACGGAACCAGAACGCTGAGGCTAACCTGGACTAAGGAATACAATGCCATCGCCTGAGCATGATATTCAGCTCGACAGTTCGGTTGCTCGCTCACAAGCGGGCTATAGCGACACTATGAAAGCATCTCAGACTGCCGCCAATATCCAACCCAGTACATCCACGGATGAGACGAAGGCCACGGAGGCGACTCCGACCTCTCAACCATCGAAGGTCGGCCAGAAGAAAACGGACGTTGCTTGCCTTCACGAGAAGCCGAACTACGGATGGAAGTTAGTCCGCAAGAACAACCAGATGTGTTACATCTGCAAGGACTTGTTGCCGACGTTCATACTTCATTGCATCATATGCAACGTAGAAGTCTGCAAGGCCTGCTCCATGAAGAAATGGACGTTGAAGTAAGTGGAGAGACACTCCCTTACAATATTGGCTCATCTGACGCTAGGATACTCAGGATAAGACGCATTGTCGACGACAAGCGACGTAGGGACCTTGCCCACCGACGGTAGATCGACCGATCAGAGTATCGTCTGCCAAGGAGCATATGTTGCCCCTAGGCGGCAGGTTTCGAATACGCATGCTAGGATTGCCAGGATTACGGAAGGGTAGTGACGACGTAAAAGATGTCTAGGAAATCGTCGCATTGATGGTTTAGCAGGTCTGCTCGGACGCAATATGGCGGTGGTTAAGAATCACATGAGGGAAGTAACTGGGAATATTAATCGACGATTGGGAGAGGAGTCAGCCAAGAGAAATGGATGGGGAAGAAGCTTGACAATGGCCAGCTCAGCTAAATAGCGTATCACTGACAAGCTCATACGACAAATTCATCGAAAAACATTGCGACGCACAGTGCCGTCTCTTCCGTAGGTACAATCAATCATGCCATGCAGCAGCAGCTTAAGTCTCACTGCCAGACACTAGGTGGTTTGCAGGTGTAAAAGCGGCGACCGCCCGGGCGCTGGCCCCTGCCATCCTGAGTGGCGGGATTGTTTACCTGGCCAACACCGCAGCAACCAGGACGAAGAGCATTATCGATTGTCGGCCAATGGATCCGCGTCGATGCAGGCAGCCATTGAACCTCCCAAACAAAAAACACGCCCAGCCCGAAAACCTCTTTACGCGGGTTTCGACGCGCTTTGAGAGCCACCGCGTTGGAGGAGATTCAAGACCCAAGACTCCACCTCCACCATCTCTGTCAACATGGTGAGTTCTTGTTGATTCTGGACCCTGGACCCTTTCCACGCAATCGACATCGCGTTTGATTGCTACGTCACTATCCGTACTCTCTCACCCAGTGCGTTTGTCTGGTGTTGTTTGCCTAAAAAAGGCATCGTGTGAATCGAATCGACACCCCTGTTCGCCCGTCTCATTTCCCCTGCATATTGGCCGCCCTCACGGTCTCAGTTCACTGCTCAATCATGGAGTAGTTCGCCACAGGCATTCCGCAGGAATCATCTGAACATCTCCCCGAACCGCGGTTTTACTCACTAAGCAAAGATGCAACAGTCACAGCTGGACCCTTTACCCACTGACCTGCCCTTCCGGCTCATCTCCAAAACTATTGGGCGAGGCGCTTATGCATCGTGGGACGCCCCTCACCTGGATCGCTTCTGACGTGAACCCCTCTGCTGACACCTCCGCCACGCAGAATCAAGAAGGCTGTCCCCCAGGACGCGCAAACGCCCGTCTTCGCCGTCAAGTTCATCCACAAGGGCTATGCCGTCAAGCACGGCCGGGTGTCGGCAAAACAGCTGTTGATGGAGGTATCGCTTCACTCGCATGTTGGCCAGCACCCAAACGTCATCGAGTGGTTTGCTTCGGGAGAGGACACCAACTGGAGATGGATCGCCATGGAGTTTGCCGAGGGAGGCGACCTCTTCGACAAGATCGAGGCCGACGTTGGCGTGCACGAGAACATCGCCCACCTCTACTTCCTGCAGCTCATCAGCGGCGTAAGCTTCATCCACTCCAAGGGCGTGGCGCATCGCGACCTGAAGCCTGAGAACATATTGCTGTCCGAGACAGGCAGTCTCAAGCTCGCCGACTTTGGCATGTCAACCATGTTCGAGTACAAGGGTCAGCGGAAGACGAGCTCCACACTCTGCGGGAGCCCACCATACATCGCCCCCGAGATTCTCGCTTGCGGCAAGGCGGAAAAGAAGACGTTGTCAACCGCGAGCAAGTACTCGCCGGACCTCGTCGACATCTGGTCATGTGGTGTCATTCTCTTCGTCTTGCTGGTGGGCAACACCCCCTGGGACGAACCGTCCAACGGCAGCTGGGAGTATCAAGAGTACGTCCGGACGAACGGCCGCAGTACAGACGCTCTCTGGGGGAGGATACCGTCGAATGCCCTGTCACTGCTACGCGGCATGATGAACATTGACTCCAAGAAGCGCTTTTCATTCCAGCAGATCCGCCAACACCCGTGGTACACCAGGCCAAACCCGCACTTGACTTCCGACGGAAAGATCTCCGACCCGCTCAACCTGGCCACGCAGATGCTAGAGAGCCTCAAGATCAACTTCAACCAGCAGCTGCCGGCGTCCCAAGGCAATTCGTCTAGCAGCGATCCCATGGATATCGACACCGTCGGTAATGTCTCCTTCACACAACCCGAGACGCCCATCAACGATGTCGCGTGGGACTGGGAGCGCCCTGCCCTTAAGATCATGAACCCCATCGCCGTCTCCTCGACGCAGCCCATGTCCCGGAGCGTCAGTGGCGTCGCCAACAGACGAATGTTCCTACAATCACTCGCCGACGAGCCGTCCATGAGCCAGTTCTCGCAGACCCCCGGCGTCCCCTTGACCCTGACCCAAGCGGCGCGCCGCTTCCGCGACATCGTGCCGTTCGAGTCCCTCACGCGCTTCTTCTCGCACGTGCCGCCGCAGCTCATTGTGCAGATGCTCAGCGACGCGCTGCACCAGCTCAACGTCCCGCTGCCGCCCACAACGCCGAATCTGGGGGCAGAGCATATCGTCACAATCAAAATAAAGGCCCTCGACGAGCGGCGGCAGTCGATGCACGGCGAGATTCACGTTGATAGGCACAGGCTGCTGGAGGAGGAGGAGCTGTTGGATATCCGGTTCGTCAAGATCAAGGGCGACCCGCTTGAGTGGCGTCGTTTCTTCAAAAAGATTGTGGTGCTTTGCAAGGATGGCGTGTATGTGCCGGAAACATGACGAGACAGAGCGGCTTTTCCGAAGGGCTTTGAATAGAGTGATGGATGTGAATGACGCTTACGCTGTATAGATGTACGGATAGAACTGTTAATAAGGAATGAATGAAGGAAGTCAATACCCCGACAACGACAACAACACGCTCTTCTTCTTCAGCATTTACCTCGAGTGCTCCCCACGCGCACCGAGCAGGGCTACTTAAATAGGACATCCCCAGCCGAACGGGAAGCTAAGCATCATGTAGGTCAGGTTAATAACTTGATAAGACTCGATCAACCAACAAAAGAAAATCAGCTTGACGAACGCCAATTCTATTGAACAAAGGAAAAATAAGCCCTCAAAACAAGCATATATCATTCTATTGAACATTCCGACGGTCAAATGTCCCGCCAATCGACACACAATTCTTTACGAGCCAGCCGTGTTCTATCGACGCACACTCCTTCACCCCCGTCGCCCTACACATCATCCATATTGCAGTCATCATCGTCATCATCGTCATCGCTATCATCGCCGCCGTCGTCGTCGCCGTCGTCGTCATTGTCGTCATCGTCATCGCGGTCGTCGCCACCGCCGCCACCACCGCCGCCATCCTCCGGAGAGGGTATCTTTGACCCAGGTCGTCGATAGGTGATTCTCATTGTGGACATGCCTTCGATCAGCCCGGTCTCCACTGTTAGACGGACGAGGTTCCTAGGGCTGTCGGACCTCAAGGGGAGAAAGTCCCGGTCTCGACCCTCGGCCTTCAACTTCATGCGCGCCATGGTTTCAACCACTATGTTAACCTCGACAATGGAAGTGCCCGGAATGCAGTCCTCTTTTGTCAAGGTCGCCAGCGCTGGGTGCCACTTCCAGACCTCCCCGAGAACAAATCCGTAAAGCTTGATGAACGTCCAGCTGTGTCCACTCAGGCCTTTGGTGTTGACTAGGTCCCTTTTGCACTGTAGGCCTTTGCAGACGAACAGGTCGAGGTACGAGTGCACCATCTCGTGGACGAGTGTCCCGACGATACGCGTGAATGATACCCGTTCCGGCTCCATGCCGTTCGGTTCCCACGGGTAATCCCTCGATATCCTGCTGTAGATTCGTATGCGAGAATACTCGGACCCGATGACGTGGTGGTAGGTGGTCGAATCGCCATACCGTTGAAACCCTACGTCGCCCCTAAGCCGGTCGAACCCCGTGTGCAGGACCACGAGCGGCTCTGCCTTCCCCCTGGGAGGCCGCGTCATGGTGCCGAAGAAGAAGTACTCGTCGAGGTGTCCCATCATCGCGCGCAGCGACCCCTCGAGGGACGCCGCCTCGGCCTCGACCTCCGCCGTGCCACCCCCGTTTTCAAAGTCCCGCAGGCTCTTGGCGGGGAGCGCGGCCCAGGCGGACGCCCGCGGCAGCGCCTCGAGATAGCACCTGACGAAGGCGTCCCTGGCGGCGATCTGGTGCGGTCGGAGCTCGCAGAGGAGGAAGCCGCCGCAGGTCATGTTCAGCAGGGGTGTCGCGCCGTACGAGGCGAGGGACAGAGGAATGAAGGGTTCCGGTCGAGAGGTCCGCATGGCGTCATCTCCGCCTACTCTGTCTACATGGCCGTTGTCGTCTTCGTCTTCTTCGTTGTCGTAGGGCTCTCGGACATCGGTCTTGGGGAGCCTTGGGTGTCGGCACGGCTTCACTTTCTTCACAGAATGACCATTCGGTCGTCCTCTTGAGTTGAACAGACGTCTGCTACGCCTCCTTCTCACAGGGTTTGACGGCGCCATGCTTTGGAGTATCTGGAAGTCCTATAATGCTCGCTGTCGAGTGGCTGGTTGCTGACGGACTCATCTTCTTCAAGGGGTGGTGTCCAGCTCTCAATATATCCATCCCATCCGGCAGCTGGCAGCTGCTCGAAACATGATGCCGCTGTTTCTCTGGTATTCTCATGGAGGAGAGGTATCAACGAGATTGGCCTCGAAATGTTTTCCGACGTCGAACAGGGCAGAGGGCCGGCTCTGTCTCGGCAGCAGTTGAGCCTAGAGCAAGCTCCTGGGTTCCAGATCGTACGCTCGGAGAGCGAGCGTACGATGGTTATGGATTCGTTTCTTGTCGGTGCGGCTTACGCTTGACGGCTTACGCTTGACGCAGAATGCGCAACAAGTAACGATGCAGTAGTTGTCGGGCTGAGGTGCGGTGTCTCGCGGTCCCTTTCTCAAACCCCCGTGGCTACAAAGAGGCTCTCGATGTATCGCGATATCAGAATCATGTCAGAAATGAGTTGTGGGAGCAAGGAAAGTGCCGTAGCGACAGGTCTAAACATGAAACCCCGAGCATAGTCTCCTACCTCTTCGCGTTTCTCCAAATAAGCCTAGGTACTCTTGCGTTTTCTCTCGTCATTCGGCAGTGCCCACCAATTTCTCTTGATGATGCTTCACAAAAGCAGAGCTTACAAAACAAAAAGAGTTCTCTGATTAAACGAAGAGAGGCAGGGAAGAGGCAGGGAAGAGGCAGGGAAGAGGCAGGGAAGAGGCAGGGAAGAGGCAGGGAAGAGGCAGGGAAGAGAGGCAGTACTTAACAGTTCAGACGCAGTAAATGAAGCCAGTGGCCAAGTAGTCGATTTTTGGTACATAGATGATCGATACCTGAGGCCAGCGTGCGGTTTCTTGATTATCTCTGAAGTCGAAAATTACACCATTATGAATCCTTAATGCCTTTAGTAATGAAACGCACCTTTCTATATCCACTCAAGTGTGACTCTAACGGTTGGATATGCCATTCCAAATTGCATCATCTCATGAATCGTAAATACAGCCCCTACCACCCCTCCCCCCCTACTTGCTACTCATACTGCGAGCGCGGGAGTTGGACGTATCATTCCGCCACTGAACTGCTCAGACTCCATAACGAAGTTGTTGAAGGTGCCAGGCTTCTCGCCAGGAGGACTGTCAAAAGTCTTGGCACTGGGCGAAAGCGGCGCGGTCGACGACGGCCCGCCGAAGTTGCGGCTGGTTCGAGGCGTCGTGTTGCCCGTGCGGGTGGCTAGGAGGCCCATCCGCGTGGCCAGGGCCCTGAGAGGTGGTAGGCAAAGGCAGACCATTGCCGCCGTGACCTCGCCGAGTGACCACAGAGCGGGCGTGACGTTCCACCAAGTGAAGTCGGGCTGGACGTCGATGAACTTTAGGCGGATGACAGAAATGGCCACAATTCTAAGTGGGAGCCCAAGTCAGCCGATGGTTCTCTTCATGTGTCCAGGAGCACAAGGGGGGAATACTTGCAGGAAGCCGAGGCTAAAAATCCCCACGAGATATATCTTTTGAGGACGGGGTATCTTAAGCGTGAAGAGCGCGGGCATTGGCAGGAGGAGGATGATGATATCTGTGACGATGGTTAAAGCAGCGACGACGTAGGTCATGATCTGCTGGTTCACGCATTTGGCGGGGACGCGGAGGTCCCAGAAGCCCTCGAGAGGGATGCAGTGGACGAAGGTTATGACGACGACGCTGACGCCCCAAAACCCGACAATAAACATTGCTGCGATGTAGAATCTCCGCATGTGGGCGGTGCACAGCACGCGGTAATACTGGAGTAGGAAGGACATCTTGATGGACAAGTGGCTCAGGCTATAGAAGAGCAAGACACACCAAAAGCACTGGATGGGAACCCCCTATTAGCCTTTCAACGTCGAAGGGGGCCCCTCTCTTCCAGACCGACACGAGCCTACTCACTTTTTGATGCTTGATCATTTGGTCCATTGTGACTGTCTGTTGGTGTCTTCCGAGGCCGTATCGTGTCACTGTTCGCGGTTAGATGAACGGTCTCATGATTTCAAGTTGCTAGACTGCCACTCACTGACTGCTATGGAGATTCCACATCCCAACACCGACAACTAGGCAGTCAAGTGAGCTTGACGGTTATCGAGTTTGAGGAAGCGCCAGGGACGTCCCGGTTGATCTTACCCAGGCGAAAGTCGCGGCATAATCGTCCACGCCGATCTTTTTTACAATGTGAAAACGCGTCCAAAGCCGGAGGGCCAACATACTCGTGGCGATGAACATGCACATGGACGCAACGCCCAGGATAATGGGCGACCTGTCCCTCGCCAGCTCCTCTGGGGAGAGCTGTGGCAAATCCATGCGGACGATAGAGGGAAACGCAATCTGTAGGATTTGCGTTTCTGACTCTGGCGTGTCTCGTGAAGCTGGTCACCTGGGAGAAACGCGGAGGGTTCGCGAAAGCAAAGTGGAGTCAGCTCGTAGGTAGTTATAACTGCCCCCTCAGGAACATGACACTCGTCGCTAGGCGTCTTTGGCCGACATGGATGACGCCAGCGTTCCCCAGGCCGAACGAGGGCTCAATCGACATGTGGCTGTCCTGGCGGGCGAATGTTGGACGCATGCAGTCAAAGGCGCACTCCAGCCAGGGCTGAGAAGGCCGCCTCCGACGCGTAGAAAGACTAGGAATGCGAAGAAGACCGAGCCGCAGCACACCATTCGCCGCAAACGGAAGGCGGTGGTGTCTTGTCATCCAGAGGGCTGAGAGCTGGCCGCCTCCGTGATCGTCAACACAACACACATCACACACCTCCCGAAGGCACCGAGCTCCGATGGATCGGAGGGGAAAGTCTTCGTGGCGACGTTCTGGCCAGTGGAAGCACCATAATTACATTGTTTCCCCAAAGATCAGCCCGCTGGACAGAGACACGAACGGCCTGTAGTGGTGTCGACAGATCGAAGAGCGGTTTGCTCCTTACGGATTTGTAGGAGAAGGCCTCAGGGAAGTGCGCCTTGTCGTCCATCAGAGGCAGAAATGGATTTTACGTGAGGACGCATAGGGATGAAAGGGCTTGCTGAAAGAAGGGTGAGGCTGCGAGAGCGAAAGAAAACCCACGCGGTTTTCCTTTCGGCTGCGTCCGTCCGCATCAAGCCAAGTGATCAAGACTGGGCCTTCGTGGAGGCCGAGGTGGCTCGAAAGTTGTCTGCAGAATGATTAGAAATCAATTTCCACCCTCCCACGGTTCCGTAGAGTGATTTACCTACGACCCAGACGTGGGAGTTGCCGAGACATGTTGTTTTCTCCCGAAGAACACTGCAAACCCTACATGACGATGCGGATCTTTCCGCGGGGCGGAAGCGAAAACAACAACGACGTAACGTGACAAGTGAGAGAGATGATTGGTATGTTGTCGTGACAGGTGCAGACGCCCTATATAAGCTACAATTGCTGCACTGCAATTGTGGGTCCACTTTTGCGCCATTCATCACATATGTGGTTCTAGACCGCGCCAATCAACGCAGCCCCTCTATCCCCTTTGAAGGGAGGAGGTGTCTGCAATGCAGCTCAAGCAAGGCCGTACGTACTTGATCTCCAATACCGGTACGGATACGCGATCCAAGAAGCAGAATAAGCCTCATTCCGAGGAATGCAGGGCTGCGGCACAGCTCGGGTTGCACGTGGGGGTTGGTTGATGGAGGAAGCTCGTGTGGATGCGCGTTTGCGTGTGTGCCGCCTCTCAGTCGGGGCGGGGCCCAGACCTGCAAGAGGCCTCAAACGGCAACCATCTCCACTGTAGAGTGATCTGACCGGCTCGCTTCGGTCCCGTTTGGGATCCTCGTCATCCCGTCAGTCTGCCGGCTTTTGCTCTCGAGTGCCGTCCCATGGCCGGAAAGTGCTCAACCCGACTCCACGCGCGGCGCGCGAGTGGTTCGTTCTCACTGACAATGACCGCCGAGAATATGACAATGCCTCGGATGGTTTGCGCCCGATGGAACGAGTCGCACATATGTGTTTTCTGCAAGGTCGTGGAGCAGTCTTCCCCCCCTCAGTGCTGAGGAGAGTGGCTGCGAAGAGGAGCAGAAAAGTGAGAGCCATGTCCGATAGGATGGATTCCAAGACTCTTGACGAAATTCATTGCAAAGTGAGGCAATGGCGGACCAAAGTCCGAAATCCACTCTGCGTGATCCGACATCCGTCATCCGTCAGGCAAATGAATGTATCTACGGATATACCCGCGACAATCCTCAGCTCAGATTGTTAACGAAGATGGCCAAGGAAATGAGTGGCTGGCGTGGCCACGGTCTGAAGGAGACTGGCGGTGAGGAATCGGGACAGGATTGCCCAGAGGATTGCCAAAAGGAGAACTGATGCTGTTTTTGGCCTCTTGGACCGAAATGTAGTTTCAGGCTGGTGAAGGAGCCAGACTGTCGGTGGTTACACGTCTACGCCAATACCTACCTACCTACACACACATGCCGAGGTAGGATTGTTACTCTTGTCAACTGCAAGTCTCGCCTTCTTCTCCGTAGGTAAGTAGGTAGGTACAGATAGGTACGCAAGAGTTGGGCAAACCCCCTGCAAGGGACGGTGATGCACCCCCCCCTGGGCCCCGGCTAATCAGCGGGCTTGGCGCAGGAAATCTGCAGGTGCGGGACACCACACAGACACACAGACACACACTGCAGTTCTTCAGCGAAACAAGAAAAAATAAAAGAGGCTACGCCCCCGGTTGATGACTGACCAATCGTCAGCAGCAGCAGCAGCAGGTTAAGCAAGCCGCAGGCGTTTCTCCGAGAGTTGAATGCAACCTCACCCCTCGCCCCTCGCCACAGCACCGCATCTGCATCGCCCATCACTTTGCATAGAACTATTGGGCCCCGTCAAAAAGGGGGGAGGAGGGCAAAGAGAGAGGGGAAAGGGTTGAAGCAAGTCGGGTTGAAGCAAGTCTTCTATCTACGAGTCGACTCATTGGCTACGTTTGAAGGGTCAAGTGGGCGGAACGGGGTCAGCAGTGAGTGATTTTGGCTGTAGCTGGGTATCGGATCCCAGAAACAGCTCACTCTCTGACGCTTTCATCCCGTTCGTTCTTCCGCCCGTTCGTCTATCCGTCACGTCCGAGAGTCTGTGATATTGATACCACGTGGGACCGTTTTGGATCTTCCACCGCAGTTTCAAGGAGACTGAAGAGAACGAAAAAGGTCCGATTGTCCTTGAGGAAAATAAAAGAGGCTAGATGAAACTTTTGGGGTATACTCGTCGTCACAACGCTAAACACCGCCCTTCCGTAGAATATCCCTCCCATCCATCCCACATTCCTCCAGATGCCTCGGGATAAGCCATCCCCGGAGACGAAGAATGACGACGACGACAACAACCCGGGAGAGACCAGAAGCATCAGCCGCAGCAGCAGCGGCCGCAGTAGCAGCATGAGCATGTAAGATTGGCCCCCCGGCCTCTCTCCTCTCGGAGTTGTCATCGGATCGGGACCGCGAAAAAAGAAGAAGAAAGAAAAAAAAGACTAGCCCCCCTCGACAACGCACGCAATGCAGGCTATCTCGTGTCGGTGGACCGCGTGGACGAGGTCGCCCTGCTGCTTCCTGTCTCCTGGAGAATCTTGGCCTCTTCCAGCGCCTCTCTCCGGGCGAACTCGTCAAGGAGCTTGTGCGCGGTTTCCAGGGGCAGGTCGACAATCATGGCTGCCAAGTACTGCGGTTGTGGAAGCGATATCGAGTCAGTCCGATGCAGCTCCTCATGCAGCTAAAAAAAAAAAAAAAAAAAAAAAAAAAAAAAAAACAAGTGGTTGGTCCTGAATCCTATCATCCTGCAGGCGACGACAACGACGACGACGATGATGACGGATGGGGCAGGCAAGGGACAGACAGCATGGGGAAGCCGTACAGAGACCAGGACGACGAGAGAGAGAAAAGAGAGACTTACCTGGGGGAAGACATTGGACGGGTGGTACTTGAACTCCTCCATCATGCGGTTCAGGCGCAGGACCTGCTTCCAGGGCACGATGGTGTCGCCGATGAGAAAGGTGGGGAACCGGGCCATGGCGACCTCCTCGAGGATCCAGCGGCGCTGGAAGTAGGGGCGGCTCATGAAGTCGTTGCAGCCGACCCAGTGCGGCATCATGAAGGGGATCTCGCCGGCGGGCCCCGGGGACCAGAGGTGCGTGATGGACTCGGCCCATTTGTGCAGTGGCGCGTAGTGCTCGGGGTGCTTCTCCCGGTCGCCGGGGTCGCCCCAGTGGGGCGGGATGGCGTCCTCGATCTGGGCGAGGGCGGCCATGGCGACGTCTGTATGCTCCGTCTTGTCGCCCAGCCAGCCGACGACGAGCTCCGCGTTACGGTAGACGTTGCGCATGTCCGAGTTCTGCTTGGACTTCTCCAGGTCGTCGCGCTGGTTGACGCACAGGAAGTCGCACCACACCCGCAGCGCCCGCGGCTCGTTGTCGCTGGCACGCGAGCTGCCGAGCCCGAAGAGCTGCCTCAGCCACCTCGGCGCGCCGTGGGGCCTCCGCGCCGGCGTGCGCTGGAACCGCTGCGAGATGGTCGGGTAGAAGACGGCGCGCACATGCTTGAGCGCCTGCGACAGGTGCGTCGTGATGGTGATGGGCTGCCCACTCACGTAGATCTTTTCGGTTTCCGAGGCGTCGCCGTAGAGCGACGAGAGAGCGATGTACTCGCGCGACAGCTCGTCGGTGAGCCGAACCGTGACGAGGCGGCACTCGACCGGATCGGTGATGCTGCGCGCCGACTGAATCTCGAGCAGGCGGATCTCGCGCTTCGACGGGTCCAGACGCCTATATGCGATACTCATGGTGCAGGTTGGAGGAGGGACGGC
>NWBT01000043.1:451023-642430 GCA_003386485.1 Colletotrichum lentis
CCCTATCGAAGGATTCTATCCCCTGATCCCCCCTCCCTCCAAAAAGTGGTGATCGACATATCGAATCCCTTCCTAGCCATGTCTGGTTCGGCTTAGTCTCAGACAAGGGCCCTGGCCCAACAACCGCGAAACCACTACTCCGTATTCAAATGCCGAACTCGAGAATGATGCCAAGACCTCATTCGACCAGGCCCTGAGAGCGCTGGCCGGCGACGAGCCACTTTGAACAGATTGCGCGACAGTCGACGGTTGACTTGTCAGTTTCGCAGAGCTGGTAAACCAACCCGCAGATGCTGTTCCTCTCCGTCAATCTAGGGTATTTCCCCCTGTATGTCTCTCGATCCATGCACACCATTCGTCGTCCACGGACGAGTTCCCGAAACTCTGGCTGAGTTTACGGGTGCGGATACAGCCGCCGCCTCACAAGGGTTACAGAGTCATAGACCCAGCGGAACAGGGGGAGGGGGGGGGGGGNGATGGCTAGGAGCCCCGTCGAATCCGACTCCTCTTTCCACAATCCGGCGCTGGCATCATTTCGGACTCGCCATGTTCTAGAACAGCTCCAGATTAGGGATGTGGGTTTAATGGCGGTCTGACGAAGCAAGGGCGAACTGGATGCTGAATCAGGTGGTTGCAAACTGTTGAGCCGCTAGCCCTAACGATGTTGCCAAATTGATCGTTGAGCTTGCCCATAGCACGGCATTAGGGATAGTCAAGTATGTAGTCGCGGTTCCAAATTTTCATTCAAGGCTGTCATCAAGCTGTCTAGATAACTATACAGCTCTGACACCTCTGCGCCATCATACAGGTAACAATGACCATCGGAGTGCGAGTTGGACAGAAGGAATCGGGCAAGTTGAATTTTGTTTGCCAAACGCACAGAGAATGTTTGAGTGGAAACAACAAATTGTCATCCGCGCATGGTACAAAATCCACCAATGGCTGAACATCGCGAAATGCCGTTCTGCAGCATAGAACCAACGCAGCGGTTTCAAACGACAAAGTTGGTAGTCAAGATAGGGATCTTTTTGGCTTGGCAGCTTCTGCCGGGGCAGTCCTTGGAGATGCCCAATCTGGGGATCTTTTTTTCCTCTTGTCGTTTGTGGAGCCTTATAAACAAAAGCGGCAGGGTCTGTGCCGTAAATGGCTCCCTGGATGTGAATTCAACTGGTTGTTTCAGGTGGTTGGTTACCATTTGTCAATCAACTGCCCGCCCAAGACAACCCGAACACCGTGGTTAGTTAGTTGGCCAATCAGGTCTTTAGGAAGCTTCGACGTGTGGCCGAGTCAAGCTGTGCAGTCTCTGGTTTCCATTCTGGGAACTCTTTGCAGGCCACTGTAGAAATACATATCAAACATGGAAAGCTGCATACTTAACCCTATGCTTCAAACTCCAAAGTTGCCTTGAAACTTACGAATTGGGTTGCATCTTGATAAGTGCCTTCCTGTTCGGAACCTGTGTGTTACACTTTCCGCTGGTCTCTGACGAGAAAAAGAAACCGGTCTGTATCCGTACTGCCGACCGAAAGCGTGCATGCAGCTCAGCTGATCGATTCAGATTGACATGACTGCTGCGTTACAAGAACAAGTTCCTCATGGATATCAAAGCGTCTCCCTGGTCTTCCTGATTGCATCCGCCGATAAAGTCCTCTCCAAAGCAGCCCAGTACGTCGTTCCATTCCCGAATAGTGTCGAAGATGTGTCTCAAAAGCATACGGACAAGATGTCCGTGCCGCCCTCTTCTGTCGAGAGAGTGCCAGCCGCAGCCCCCAAACTCCTGCGAGAAGCCACCTCGGCACGAAAACAGCAACAGGTACCCGTGGACCATCTCGTGGATCAGCATTTCGATAGTCTGCGCAATAGTCAATCTGCCTGCCGAGTCGATGTCGATGTCGACGATAGGAAGCGATCCGATATCGTCGTCACGCAGTTCGACGCGGAAGCTGCTGCGTGAGTTTTCGCAGTTCTCGTTGCCGTCTCGAATGGCGATCCGGAGGTAAGACAGCCTCCTTCTCTGGGGAGAGGGGTGTCGTTGCAAGCAAGTAAGCCAGCCCTGCAGGAAATACTCGTCAACCATTCGCGCCACATCGAGAATATGGTCAAGGTGCTCCCGGCTTCGGCTGTTGTAGAGCTCGTGGAGTCCTTCGATCAAGGCATATTCCAACTTGTCTTGCACGTAGAGTGCACATTCTGGGTCAAGTGAGAGCCCGTGCCGAATGGTTTTCGTCACCAGCTCGCCAATGTGGTAGGCACCATACTGACCTTCAGGTCCATGCCCAGCTTCTGAATTGGAGCTTTTGGTCTTCATGTGAAGATAGCAGGGGCCAAGACAGATGTCTTCTCGATGGTATGTGATAGTCAACATAGGCTCTCCCAGATTCCACATGGCTTCTTTTGTATTTTGGGTAGCGGCGGCCACAGATGTCAGAGTCGTTTGAACAATTGGAAATGGTTGGATTTTTTTTGTGGTATGAACAGCAGTAACTTAAGTAATTGATGCAGTACACGAAGCTTCAAATTGAGCAACTGCACAATGGTTGTGTGGCCGTCGAACTTGAAGACCAGAAACAGAACCTCACATTGTTTTTCGCTCGACTGAACTCAAAGCCTGACCCAACAAAGAAACCACACGACATCAATCTCACACCAGACGTCGAGTGTGCATTGTGTTTCAATAATGGCCAGCAACATTGCTTCCAAGACTGGCCAAATAAGGTCAATTATGACTGGCTGGTTGGTTGGAATTATCCAACCTATCACACAGCTGAAATCACCTGCCATGGTCTTTATCTACAAGCAGGGTTTCAAAGATTAAGGGGACCAGTTACTTATAAAGAACAATGTGCATGGATCCGCACTGTTGTAACCCATCAGCGTGATGATGCATTTGCTTTTTCCTGGATGCCTCCCCATTGAATCTTGATTCCCCGCATGGTATCCGTATCTTACCCCCTAACTCTAGTAGTATACTTACACCCAAAGAAGGCAAGGCGTCAAATCGTCGATAGACCTGGATTCATACATAACTATCAAAGGATGTCAAATGTCTACGCTATATCCATAGATCGTCATTAAACCAACAGCAGTGTCGATGAAACGTCATAAAGAAAAGTCAAGTCTGATTCAATTAGATCTTTGAAGCGAAATTCGTATAAGATGCTGCGCTGTAATCGAAGACGATAATTTGAAACCTTTGTGTTCTAAGTGAATGCTGATCTAACTTGTCAATAACAAACCATTCTCTTCTCCAACGTTTCTGTCCCTCATTGGGCTCGAAAACAAGGTCCTCCAGTTCCTTCAAATGCCAGCACATGAATACAGGCATCCTCCCAAATTTTAAGCTCTTATTGACAACACCAGGTCTATAGTACGAGAGGGGACAGGGTGACAAGACCACTCACTAACGCTAAGAGGTTCATTCGATAGAAGCTTACGACGCTCAGGTCTATGAAGCTGGCCTGAAAGTAGGGAACTTAGAGGCTATCGTTTCGACAATAGAGATGCAAGAGATTGAAGAAGTCTGAAGAGAAAAGCTGCAAACTCCATGTAACCTATATGCTTCAAACGCTCTCAAAGTAGGCAAGAAAAACTCAAAGATCGTTAGGCGTTAGGCAGTTGATCATACTTGAAACGATTGTGTGGTAAATGAACCCGTTGGCTGTTGTATTATTCCGATTTATTATTCTCTCTGGACGAAGAAGGGACTTATCCACTGCCTACATACAGTTCAAGCTGATAGCTCAAAAATCCGGTACGCGCCATCGCCTCGCCCAGCCTTCCAGACACTTTGCAACTTCGTACCTAACACGAAAACGCAACCCGCTTGCAAGGCCTGCCTCTTTTGTATTGCTATTCGTAGCTTTTGAGAAGAAACAAGACGAAGAAGGAGAAGAAGGGAAAACGACTTGGAACTTCATATGGGCTTCGCAGCGAGCCACCAAACGCGCTGCCCCTTACTCCGCGACGAGATCCTATCTCCCCTCTTCCACAACTGAAGCCCAAAGTCCTCGTACGGATGGATGGCGTCATCAGTGAGCCCAAACTCTCGAAGACCGGGCGCCCAGCTCTGTATCTGGCCCACCACGGCCTTGAGCAGCGCGACGAATGCGAGGCCATGCCCACCGCCGTCCGCGTCGCAGTGCATGACGTTGAAGTCCACCTCGCACTGGTCCCGGCGGCAGGAGAACAGCAGCAGGTACGCGTGTACCATCTCGTGAACCGCGACCTGGACAACCTCTTTGAGCGGTAGTGATGTACTCGTGCCGTCGACGTGGTGGCGGGCCGTGCTCAGGCGGATGGCGATGCTGGGGCCGCCAGGCTTGCTGGAGCGGAGGGGCTGCGTCCAACCCAGACGACCCCGCGACTGTCCGACTTCGAGATGGACGGGATGTGAGCCGTGGTTAACCTGAGGGGTCGGGAAGAGCAAGCCCAGAAGACACAGCTCGTCGATAGCTTTCATGAGAGAAAAGATGGTGTCGGCCGAGACGACAATCGGGCTTGTTTCGGCTCCTTGTTCACACAAAACGCGGGCGACGGTAGCCTTCAGCGACTTTTCGCATGTGGTCCACTGTATCGGTCCCAAGATACTTTCGGATAGGGTGATGGCGACATCGTTTATGTTACATGACTGCGGCAGGGGGAGGTGGTCATTCTGGCGGTCTTTCCGCGAGTGGTGCTGGCAGTGTTGAGGGAGAAATCTGGCTCGCTTCGATTCTGCCATCTCGACCTGTCGCGTCATTGTGTAGAGACGATCGCGACGACGCTTTTTGTTCTGGCGGTCGCGTTGCTGGTATAATCGTTTTGTAGACCCCGAGCCGGTCTCGCGGCGACGCTTGGGTGCATCTTGCACATCTGACAGCTGTCGCAGCCTGGGCACGCTCCCCTCAAAACGGTACCAAGAGAGGCGCATGGTTTCGAAGCAGAGGCTCGATCGACTTGAACCTCCTTGTCGGCGACATTGGGTGATGCAATCAAGTTGTGTGCACTTCATAGCGGCCTCTGCA
Organism: Colletotrichum lentis; assembly: GCA_003386485.1. Classification (NCBI taxonomy): domain Eukaryota; kingdom Fungi; phylum Ascomycota; class Sordariomycetes; order Glomerellales; family Glomerellaceae; genus Colletotrichum; species Colletotrichum lentis. The sequence continues at coordinate 456,027 of NWBT01000043.1, forward strand.
GCTGCCTTGTTGTCAACAGCAACTGCAATAGCCGTGCGGCGGAAGGGGCGGGGGGAGATGTCTGGTGACGATGCCGCCGCCGCTTGCTTGGTATGATATGGTTGAGGGTAGTGACGCTACCCGCCAGAGCGGGCTGATTGAAACAAGATCTAGTCAATGATGAGGCAGAAGATGAGAGGGATTACAAGATGATACCACGGTATGATAGCCCGTCCACCGCCGACCCATAATGATGCACCATAGACCCCCCCCCCCCAAATGTTGGTAGAAACGCCTGCTGTAATAGATGGAAGAACTCCGTCGCCATGCTTGATTTACATTTTAAACCCAACCCAACCCGCCTCGCCATAGGCACCAGACAAAACAAGATAAAAACACGCCTTATACACAGGTCGGAGATGTGTCTCCTAAACGTATGAGGGGACAGCTGAGTTGGAGGTGTTGCCGTAACTCAGACCGACTACACTCCTCCGGTCGTCGGGACAGGCCCATCGCCCGTCGTATGAGGAGGGTCTGATGTGTGACTCATAATACCGTTCACGATGGCTCGACGTTTGCCTGCTGGGCACGTAGTCGTCCGGGCACAAGCGCCGGCCACGTGGCTCGCGAATCTCGCCTTCTTCCAGGGGGTCCACTTCTTCAAAGTCCTCCTCAGCCGTGGTGGGGTTAGTGGACGTGGGACTGCTGCCCCGGCTGACGGAGAAGTATCCGCGGTGGTCGTTGATGCAGCAATCCCATCGGTCTTGTGATCGGTATCGATGTCTTTCGTAATGTTGGTGGTCGTGATGTGTATGATGATTAGGGTTGAGGTACCCTTGGATCTCGGGAAAACCGGCTCTGAATGGTGTGTCCACGGAGCTCATATCATCGGCCGGGATATGATGTTCGTCTTCCCGAAAGTGTTCCAGGTCGGCTTCCATGTTTCGGAGGTGTAGGTTATCCGAACCAGCCCAGAGGTCAATGAGCTCTGCAATCCTCCGGAACCCCACCGTGTGACCTCCACATTCACGGGCCTTGACACCGCATTTGATAAAGAGGTAGCTGTGAATAAGCTCGTGCAAAAAGGTGGAAATGAGCAGTCGTCGATTGTATTTCTTGTTCTTAAGAATGGGGTTGGATAGGACGATGAGGGTCTCAAAGCCACCCATTTTGGATCGTCGGAGAGCCGTAGTGCCGATGATGTGATCCTTGTACTGGGCGCTGGACGCATGAGACCAGTCCCAGGTGACGCGCTGGGATAGGCTGTTGTGGAAGAAGATCTCGTTGGCGGCAGAAAAGATGCTCTCCAAAGCAGCGTTGTCAATGGAGAATTCGGCCTCCCGAGAACGTGGCCGAATGAGTGACCTCAGAATTCTTTCATGCTGAGTGTCCTTCGTCCTCCGCCGGCCGAGGTGCAGTCGATCTTCGACAAGTCTGGCCGCGGCATCGTCGTCCAGAAGACTTACGTCTTCGTCATTTGCGGCACTGTAGATGTTCGTGTCTGAAGAGATGGAAAGGCCGGAGGCGGTTCGCTCCATTTGCGACGAGCTGACTTCGGCGTCGGCCGGATCGGATGGTGGCGATGTTTGCTCTCGGATGACCAAGAAGGATAGGTTCTGAATGGGTACCGACGCCCCTGGTGAATGGACATGCTGTGTGTCCGAGGTGAGATGCGAGACCCGAGCCTTCTTGTGCGGAGGCATATCGTCGTGCCCGTAGAAATAGTCGTCGTAAAAATCGTTCTCGTCAGGGTGACCAGTTCTCCTTTTGCCACCCACAACGTAGAGGTCGGGATTGAAGGCGCCCTCGCCCTGGGACAATGGCCTTGCCTCCCCACCAACCACCCAAAACGCCATTGAACATGCTTGAGAAATTGTGAATGGAGGAAGCGGACGAAGTGGGAGAGAATGAGCAGAGCTCGGGGGTGTCGGGGGAGGGGGAAGAATGATGAATGGCATGCCCGGGGGGATCAAAGTGAAATACGGGGGGACAATGTTGGTTTGGTGTCATGTGCGCCCGGAAACCGCATAAAGACCGGTGGAGAAGGGTGGCCGGCGCCCGTTGTCCAGTGTTTGCGTGCGGCAGGACAGCAAAGGGAATGGATAGCTCGGGAAGTCCATGTCAACGAAACGAAACACAGGGCCAGCTTCGAGGGTGGAGGAAGTGAGGCGAGGAGCAGATAGCCCCCCCCCCCGTTTTCTATCGGCCAGTCTACTCTTTGAAGAAAGAGAGGTGCATGGAGAGACCCAGCTCAAGGCAGTACAGCATTGCATATGGCCCATCAAGCCCCCCCCCCNGCTCGCCCATCTGCACAATCGTTACCAGCGGAACAAAAACATCGTTGTGGTTTGGGTGGACAGCGGACGGACGATGGTGCTGAGCGGTGAGGGAGGGAGCTAAGACGGACATGCGTGTGCGGCGTTGCGCATCGCAGATTTAGTGCGAGGTCCATCGCTGCCATACCCCGACCGGTGCAAGGAACGTGGCGTTTCCAGGCGGATTGGCGTTGGAGCTCGACGAACCTACGCAGTGTAAGCTCCAGACCCCCAACCTTGTCCCGCCCAGGCCAGCTGCCATTGCACGCCTCAATTGCTATTGTGCTGGTTGTGCGTGCGTGCGTGCATGCATGCAGGTATAAGCACGGCAGGCCTTGAACGATGTTGTTGTCTTGTAGATATGTAGATCAGTAGGCCAACAACCCTCGCGTCCGCTTCCGTCGTCTGTGTTCTGTGATTGTGTATCGCATCGTACACCGTGACTGCCAAACGATGGGAATTCCACGAGTCCGCCCAAGTCGATGGTTCATCGAATCGGCCAGGGATTTGGAAGAGAGTCCGGGTTTCGAGGTATGCGAGGGGCGGTGGGGACTTGCCGCGTTCAACAAGATCTCTCTATCCGGCAAAGGGGCTGGAACATTGCCGCTCGTGATTGGCCCTGCGACCCCGGCCTCGGAATTCAATTGGTTGCCTCATCTCCGCGCATCGGTCGCTTCCTAGTCGGCTCTGGTCGCCTCCTTTTAGATGAGGCTTTCCGATTCTCTGGTCTGTCAAGAGACTGCCATCCACTGAAGCAACGCCTAGCCTCTCTTCTTGAAATTTTGCAGGCTTGCAAACCTGCGCCGGTATCCATGACGACTCGGCATTGACACGACGGTCCACGCTTCACGGAATATTATCCGATGCAAGCCAACCCGGTTTGGCTAGGCAGTGGGCGAGCGCGACCAGGTATCTGACTCCTGCACCTCGTCGAGTCGGGCCAGTGTACTGGAAACAGACATGGCTCCATGACTGCGCCGCGCCGCGTCGCTGTGGCATGCGATGTGTTTGCGACGCATCAAGGCCTCCTCCCTCCAGCCTTCATCTTTTGACGCGGCGCGGCTCGGCGAGACAGCGAGCATTGTGGGAAAACGGGAGTCTAGCAGGTTGACAGCGGCATTTTGCTGCAGCTGCATTTGTGACACCACTCGGAGACGAAGCAATGCTCTTCGCCTTGTCTTTCGCCAGCGATGGGTCCCGGAGCCCGGGGGTCCAATCGGTGCAGATCTTTGCTGTCTCGGCTCGCGCAGTTTAGGATCTTGCCTGCTCGCATGCCAGGCCAGGTCCAAGTTGATCCAAGAGGCCATGTAAGTAATCCATATGTAATCCGGCAATACTGTCTGTCCTGAGGCCCGCAAAGCCGCCTGTCAATTGTCGTCAGTCCATTTTGGCTCAGACGAGACGAGCACGGACACGGACCGCGGGCAACCTGAAGTTTATCTGCTTGACTCTTCTTGGTCGAGGCTTCGACAAGAATCCTTAATTCCAGCATCCGCGTACCAGTGGATTTGTGGAGAAATTAGTTCTTGTTGCGTCGTGATGCCGTCCCAAGATTCTTCACTCGATAAAGAGGTATGTTTCGCCTGCCGTGGATCGGCCACGCACTAGCACCTCGAATCTTACACGTTACGAGTGAAAGGCTCGTCCACATACTCCACCAAGTTGAATCGGTGGACTACTATTAGTCAGATCGGGGCATGCTTGGCTTCTGTGCTGTGGACGGAAGGCTTCAATTGATTGTTGGCCGTGAGTCACGGGTGACGACTGGTGCACAGGCGTCGGCCCGCTGTGGAACTTGACAGTCAAAAAGGTGGAACAGGCCTCGGTGCAGACGCTTCCAAGTCGTCGGATGGACCCTGATATCTTTCAAAGTACCTATGTGTACTGTGGTGCTGCGACTGTACAGAATAGCAGTTCCTGGCATAGCTCCAAAGTTGCCAAGATGTGTGAGAAGACGGTTTAGCAGGTAGGTACTCTATATATTTGATTAGAGAGAGACGGGATGAGTCTGTGCTTCTCGACAGAGTCAAATTGTCTTATCTTATCTTGTCTTTTCAGCATCTGTGACCTGCAGCCAAGTTAAACGAGTTAAAGTGGGACAGTCCGGTGTGTGTGCAGTGCTACCGATACCTGGTCGTGCCTGCCTGCTCCGACGACACCTCGTTCCTTCCCTTTGAAAGCGTGTAAATAGAGTGAATAGACCGCGTTGCCAGCGCGTCACGTCTGGGAAATATTCTTGCAGGGCAGGTTACGGAAAACTCTTCTCGGGGTTACCTTCCACAGATAGGTACTTTAAGGCAAATGCAGGTACCTAACTAACGGTTGCGCGTAAATACTGCAGAGCATAGTACCTTATGTCTAGGTAGTTATAGCCAAACCACTGTATGCGCCCGACCATGAACAGGGAGAAGAGCCTAATAGGTGAATTGCTATACGCCTAAAACCCTGTGGTTCGAGTTGATAGGTATTCTCTCCGCATACGTTTTCTTTCTTTTTGCGGGTAATTACAACAGTAGTTGTCCACGTCTAACCTTTCTCTAATTTATTTATTACTTTTTCCTTAAGGCGCTGGGTGACTTACACTTAGCATCCTGAAGTAGGATGACATGCAACAGAAAGTAAATGTTTTCGACTCTGATAAGTTGCTACGTTTCTCAACCGAATTTCTCGCAATGGCCTGCGGCTGTTTTACAGCTATGCTATATATGCGTCTCTCTTAGCAGTTGCCTACATATATTCCTATAAGCCCCTTCTCCTGATGCAAACACGCATGGCGTCTTTGATATAGATGGCATACAACTGAGCTATGATTCTTTATCGAAGTCAACACCCACGTGCGCCCAAATCTACCACCATAAGGGCAATACAGACACCATATACTTTAAATACAATGCTCACCAAGTACTATTTCTTTAAGGAGAAAGCTGTTTTACTGCTACAGCCCAGCACAGGCCGACGCAATGGGCAACTCACTGAGGGAGTGGGGCTCCAGCCATGGCCTTCACTTCAGAGTTGGTTGATATCTCAAGCCTGGCATCACGTCTCCCGGCCACATACAACAAACGACCGGCCCTACACACGTCAAGGTTCCTTCTTGTTTTGAAAAAAGGACTACAGTAGAAATATCTGCCACAAGACAACAGTAGTTTCCCCTTCTACACTCTGCTTTCTCATCCTCCATCTTTTCCACCCAGCGTGTTTTTGACAACAACTTTCTCCCTCACGCCTTTCTCTTGCCCTCTTTCTTTCACATATCCAATTTTTCTCTTCCACAACACCCACGCATTGTTTTGTGTTTCTCAGAACAACATTCCTGCTCTCTATGGGAGCAACTCTTCTCAGTCCCATCACTCTCACATTGGATCGCACCTACCTTGGTTCTTACTTTTCTCCCTCCTCCCATCTGATCTTGGTGGCTGAAGTTGCGCAAGACCTTCTGGCTTCTGCTGAATTTTCTTCTACTGATTCTTAGAGATTTGATCTCCTCTTTTGAGTCTTGACTGCATCGAAACTCAGAAGAAAAGATCGCAGTCTGTTCAGCAAAGAATTCCATCGAAACAGCAGCTACAAACTTTCAGACCAATAGCTTCTTGCTAAAGACTTCACAACTCCTCCCTCACACATCACCTTTTGTCATCAAACAAAGAGCTTTGGCTAGGTACAGTACTTTTTCTTGCACGACAGAAAGATCCAGGCACTGCAAGATGGCAGGTAATCAGGATACCAAAGAGGTCAGTATACCTTGTTCAGTTCATGCCCTTGATGCACCATGCTGACTCTTCATAGCAGCTTTCCAAGCGGTCTTTTACGCCCAACCGACCTCTTTACGAATCATTCAATGAGGCTCATCGACACATTGCTCCTGCTACTCCCAAACTCCCCATCGACGAAGAGTTTTGCAACGAGGAGCAACTTACCCCAGAGCAAGTCGAAGACATCCTCCATAACTCCAGTACTTCCAGAGAGCTTGAGGAACATGCCAAATCGAACCATTCGAAGTTGCCTATTCCAGAAAACCAGTCTGGCCATGAGACTAAGTCAACCAACCTCACATCTTGTTCTGCCATTGAGTCTCAGAGTCAGACCAAGACTACCGACCACGGCCCTCACGAATCCGTCTCTCCCTGCGATTCGAACAACGAGAACGCCTTTGTCGACAGCTCCGTCTCTTCCATCCACAAGTCCAACTACCAGGCCAATCAGCAAGGTCATGATGACAACCCCTTTGAAGGCCAACAAAAGACATTCGACCACTTCGATTCTTCCTCTTTCTATCCGGAAGAAGGCGCTGACTATGACTTGCCATCTACGGATGAAGAATTGGCTTATGACAAGGTCAAGCTTGAGCCCAATTCTTCCCCTGCTCTTGCATCCTCTCCTACTCTCCCTCCTCCTCTTATCTCAGACTCGAAGCATCCGTCCCCTCAGTCACCCCAGTCGCATCTTGACGATGTCATGAAAAAAGAGGCCACTTCCGGTCATCTCGATGCCACCCATCTGTCTGGTCAAAACGGAACTCAGTACCCGATCTTCATCGACCGAGGTGTTTTACCCCCTCCCTCCATTTCTGCAACCCAGCCCTTCCCCGCCGTACAACATGTTTTCCAGTCTGAATCCCAGTATGATGGAGACATCTCTGAGGTTTCCAAGGACCAGTTCATCGGCCAGAACAAAGAAAACACCAAGGCAAACAAAGCCTCAGCGAGTCGCTTGAACCCATTCCATGCTTTCTCAGGCACCTCGTCCCAAGCCTCAGACACCAATCCTCAGCCTTCTGAACCAGAGAACAAGAAGGTCTTTCTGCGCCCCCATGCCGAGAAGGAGGTCTCTCAAGCTCTTCATCATGTCACTGGACTTAGTTTGCCCTCCAGTGGCCTCATTGTTCGTCAGGGTCTGTCTTCGCGCACTTATGATTCACAGCAGTCACCTTACCGCACGCGCACCATTCGACAAAAGGAAGACTTCTATCATGCCCCAGCCATCCAGCCTGGCTGGCAGATCACGCAATCCGGCCTCAAGGTTCCTGTGTCTACACCACACAATGAAAGTGAGACCAACATGCAGGCAACTGAGCCCTACAGCCCTATCGACAACACAAGAATGGCGACCGTGGCTTCAGGTGATACAGAGGATCGAACTGGTCTCGAGGGGGATGAGGACTGGCGTACTGTCACTGACGATCGCGAATTTCCACCTGGAACTGTTGGCCGCGTCATGACTGGCAGCAGCATCGCTAATGTCTCTGACGCTCTCCTCATTCAGCAGAAGCGACGTACTGCAGCCCCTGCTCAACGCAGGCCCTCAGCTACCAAGGCCTGGTGGGAGAAGGGCTCTCAGATGCCATCCTTACCTTCTCGTTCTCCCTCTCCTACCTTTCCCACTCCGCCTGGTCGAATCTTCCAGCAGAGACAGCGAAGAAACCAAGGTTGGGAAGAGATTGAGCTGGAACCCATGCCCACTCCTTACAGAGACTTCTCTTGGCAACGCATCCGTGCCGAGCGAGAGCAAGCTCAACAAGCCATGGAGGCTACTCAAGCTGGTGGTAACGTGTACGCCAACCTTCCGTTCCCCTTGATCGCTAGAGAGGACGCTGCCAGACGTCAAGCAGTCCGCCGCGCCAGTGGTCTTGAGGATCAGACTCTCTCAGGCCGCATCCTTTCGCCCGGCCTGCCTTTGTCCTCCCAGGGTGGCAGCAGTGCCTTTCCGCCCCTTCAAGGTGTACGAAAGAACTCCGCACGCTCAATGTTCTCTCGGATTGACAACCCAAACTTTGACTGCTGCAACTTGTCGATGCCTGGTAAGTCCCCGCTCTTCTCTTCCCTATATCTATCCCACCGCCCCTTCGCCCTTACCTCTCTTGTCCTTTTCTTCTTTCCTTCTACAACACCGCTCCAAGTATCGCACGCTCGAATACCCTCTTTTCGAAAATCAATCCATTCGGAAAACCCTGTGCTCGAAAACATCCCGTTCGAAAAACCACCCTTTCTCAAGCTCAAATCCCCTCTCAGGGCGTTTCCCCTTCTGGCGAGCAAGTCTTTCATTTGAACCAATCTGTTGAAGAAGCTTTTCTGACCTTTTCACCCCCCAATACAGAGCGCCCACAACCGTCCTCTGGGCGGTCGCAGGCGGGGAGGAGCCGGGCCTCCACCACCACGACGGCGAGGCAGGTGGCTGCGATCAGCCAACAGGCTGCGGCCGAGGCTCTCGCCATCGACCAGTCGGCGGGCCGGAGGGCCTCGCCTCACCTCTACTCGGCAGAGGTGATGGCCAGGTACCGTGCCATGCAGGCCGTCCGACAAATCGGCGGCCAAGGCACGGATTCCGAGCTCGCTGACATGGCGGCGACCGTCGGAGACCTCCCTCTCTCGGGGGTGGCGGCGAGCCGCCAGAGGGCCTTCTACATCGCGGCCATGGTGGCCACCTGCCTGTTTCCCTTCGTGGGATTCGCCCTCCTCGCCTGCTCGGCGGACAAGTTGCTGGCGGGTGTGACCCGTGGAGAGTGCTCCGGCCTCTCCTTCCACCAACGGCGCAACCTGCGCATCATGCTGCTTGTCGGCTGTGGTGTGTGGGTTGTGTCGTTCGTGGCGGGTCTGATCACCCTCCTCGCCCTCCGCAACTAAGCGGCTGCGGCCTTTTGTCACGATGTAAGTATGTTCTTCTTACTTCATGCCTCTTCGAGCGTATTCTGACCAGATCTCCCAGTAAATTGGTTTGATTAAGAAGAATCGCGGGGTCCCTGCCTAAGGGCACACCCATTGCTCTTGCAATTTTTTTTTTTTGGTGTTTGGTTTGGTCTGGTGGGGAAGGGGAGGGGAGATGAGGGGAGGGGGCGGTGGATAGGGGGGTCTCGACGTCTGGGGATCTTTTCTTCGTTTCGTTTTGTTTGCTTTCTTGGAGGCCGCGGCCTAGGAGAGGGGGGAAGAGCCCCTTCAATTTCATCACACAATGGGACTTTGATTTCGGACTCTGATCCTGCGTTCTTTCGCCATCATTTCTGATGTACTTTTGTGAATGGCCTCAACCTAGTCCCGAGCCCCAGAGGTACAAGGTTATCACGAAACAAGTGGTATCGCTGACTTCTGCTTCGGATGGACCTGTCGTCGTCTACAGACAAATGTCGAGCGAGAGACCCGTTGGCGAGGACTTCAATGATCGTGGGATTCGCAGCCCGCGTTGGATCGGCAGTCGCGTGACGGACCGTGATGAAACAACGGGTTGAAATAAAGCAGAGAGATGAGAGATATGCGAGATTCGACCATCACTTATGCTTCCGTCTGATCGATGGGTCATTTGTCCCTTGACTTGGCAGACGCAAGGCTCACAGACAAAGCATGCCACTATCTATGCATACGATGAAAATGTAGGGGTGTGTGCTGCTCAATGAGTGCCGTTTGATCACACGGAAAGCACGATGAAAAGTTCAAACTCCTCTTTCAAAAGGGAAGGTGATGCCATGGGCGAGATAAGCCGACATTCATATCGCCAACATGAACAGCAGTGCCCATCCAAAGTAAAGACAGAAACCCCGGATGAGGGATATTGATGGGAGGTTAAGTGTGCGGACGAGGTAGCTAAAGCTTCACGCCGCGCGGTGAACACTTGCGAGGCGTAGCTGTCGGCTGATACCTACCTGTGTCGAGACTCGGTGCGTCCCAAGCGGGCCTCGGAGAGCTGCTGCTCACGCTCAACACACATGAGAGCCTCACGTTCGCGATTCGTTCGCTCGTAATGGAGCCGAACGTCACTCAATGCTCCCCGCGCTTGCTAATGAGGAAAGATGCCAGCGATGGCGGGGGACGTCTGCCCGGCAATCAAAAAACCACAAAACCGGCTGAAATGATAGCTCCGAGTGCGAGCAGAGAGGCGTCGACCCATTCATGTAGGGAACTACAGCTATGCCGCCAGTCATGTTTTAGGTCTGAGGTAAAAAAAAGTTGCTTACAGCAGGCCCGCCTGGCGGGGTGTGTCTTCTTCTGGAAAAGGATTGGAGGGATTGCCGTGCCGATACTTCAAGGGATACTCACAATGAGGGAATAGCCGGCAAGTGGCTTGTTGAATGATATGAAACAGCATATTGTCCAACGTACCACCGAGAGGGGGCATGGCCCAAGTAGCACCATGTAAAAAGGAGGAACACATGCACACCAAGCAAGGATAGGAATATGTTGGAATGTGCTCACTATTATCGAAGCAAACCGCATGGTTTTTAAACGCCCATGTAGCAGTTTCCGAGTAGATCAAGCTAGGTAGGTGGCCTGCCCCCGAAAGCCCCCTCGCACATACTTAACCGCGGCGGCGCGTGCTGGGACCCTTCCTCGGCGCGGATGTAGCGGTGGAGGAACCGGTCGAACTGGGAGCGGCGGCGGCGATGGGAACTTTCTGCTTGCCCTTGGCCTTCTTGGAGGGCGCGTTCCAGTAGTACGCCATCTGCGTCGCGAGAACGGCGTTGAGGAGGAAGCCAGCGATGAAGTTGTACAGGATGAGCTTGTCGTCGACCTCCTGGAGGGTCGTGAAGATGCGGGAGAGGGAGCCTGCGAGGTAGTTGAAGACCTGGGAGTCCACCGAGTCAGCAATAGGTATCTCGGGAGAGGCAAAGAAAGAGAGGGGGCGGCGTAGGGGAGATGAACTTACGGCAAAGGCGCTCAGCTGTCCGGTGCCGCCCTCCTGCCAGATGGCCAAGATCTGCGGGATCTTGCTCGCAACGCTCAGCACGCCAGCGCCGGCCTGAAGGAATCCCAGGGTCTGCATGTCCACTAGGCTGCCAGTGAAAAGCGCGGCGACGGCGGCGGCCAGAGCCGTCACGAAGACGGCAGCCAGGCCGGCACGGCGGGTGTAGTTAAGGACCAGGACGGTAATGATGACGTTCTGGCCCATGATGAGCGCCGTCTCGCCGTAGGTGCTGAAGGGGAATTGATTGCGGTAGTTGTAGGCCAGCGACACGATGTAGGAAGCCGTCTCGAGGAGGTACGAGAGCACCGAGATGCCTTCGCCCGACTGCGAGGCCGTGAGCTTGCGGATCTGCGGGAGCTTGACGATGCTCGACACGCCGACGATGCCGAGCCCAACGCCCTTGGAAAGGCCGAGCTTGATGCAGTCGACATCCTCGACGTTGATGTCCAGGAGAAGGGACTTGTAGCAGTGCTCGCCGATGATGGAGACACCGAGGTCTCGGATCGGCGCCGGGAGGTTGTGGGTTACCGGTTGGAGGGCGGAGCGGACGGCGTCCATGATGGCGGCGGCGAGGGCTTCTGCTGACGGGAAGGGGAAAGCCCGATGATTGATGTGTCGGAAGTGTGGTGTGTCGCGGGCTTTTTGCGCAACCGAGCCGTCGAGGTTGTAGGCAAATGCTTTTGCGCCAGATGTCGGGAGTGGGTGGAGGCGTAGAGAAAAATTAGAGGCGGTGATTGTTGAGGCTTACTGCCACTACCTCCCACTCGACGGACACGTTGAAGGAAGGGTTGAGGTCACTGTGAACCCTGGAATGGGGACAGGGGTTGAAAGAATTGACCCAGTCGGAGAATTTCATGTGGAGAACTGAGCTGGACTGGCTGGCCAATCTGCTATTGGCAGCTATTGGCAGAAAACTAGCTACACCATCCCACGTCATCCCATGTCCCTATGTTACCCTTCCGTTTGGCGTATTCAAATTGCAAAGCACCCTCCTTTCAGTAACAAGCTTCCGATATCCCAGAGAGCTGAATACTGGATATTGGCCCTTGCGGTCACTATAGGTTCCATTTTCTTTTCCCTATACTTAGTGAACGCTGAAGAGACTGCGATGATGCAGAACCTAAAAAAACAAGAGAGTTAAATCGAGCTTTGAAAGGATCGTGAAGCTCAAGCGATGACTCGACCCACCTATGAACCTTCACTTCCTTCCCTTTGCATTCTGAGAGTTGTTGAAGGTCTTGATCATGGCGCCGCACTTTCCGAGGTTCTTCTTCGGTTCCCAGGTGTTGTCCTTCGCGGCATAGCCCTTCCACTTGACCATGTACATCTGCTCCTTGGTGGCGGGATCGATGTGGGAGTCGACAATCTTCTCTACGACATACTCTTCGTCAGTGAACTGCGGAGCGATCGATTTTCCCTTGGAGGCTGTCTTCTTGGGGCGACCAACACCTCGGCCATGAGTGGTAGGGACCTGTGATTTCGTCAACGCCGAACCTTTTGACTTTGAGAGCCGGCATTGGTCTACCTTCTTGGCCGGAGTTGTCTTAGCGGGGACGGGCTTCATGAGACCACTGCGGCTCGCGGCGCGGGTGGTTCGAACCGAGTCTATCATCCCATGTTGGTTAGTTTCTGCTTGTCGCTTGGCGAGCAGCATCAGCACACGAGCTGAGGTAGCCCGACTTTTGGTTTCGATGCGCTTGCCTTGGTCAGCTGTGCTGTTGGGGACAAGCGTCTGCGTCTTTCTCGGACGACCACGTCGCTTGGGAGCTGAGGCAAGCTCGGACGAAGCGCCATTCTTCGCACCATCCTTCGCATCAACCTCGTCATCGCGCTTGTCGGAGTCTGCACCGGTTGGAGTAGCCGTGTGGAAGAGGTCGTCAGTAGACAAAGGGGCCGACGGAGGGAGCTCTGGAGTGCCATGAGATGACGAAAGGTTGCTTGCGGCCGACGAAAGTTCCGCAGTAGCCTTTGAGCTGACGGCTTGTTTAAGCTTCTTGGTGGCGCTGGTTTTCTTCGGGGGGTGACCGGCCTTGCGTTTCTTGGCCGCGGCGATGGCGGGCTGAGTAGCGGGGCCCGGGCTGTTGGTGATGTCGGACTTGACCAAAGAAATCTCCTCCTCGTCGTCTGTGCCTTGCTCGGTGCTCTTAACCTTACTGTCTAGAATTCAGTGACGGCAATCCTGATTGAAATCAAGGCTGGTTCGATGCTCATCACTTACGCTGCAACGCTCATAGCCGCGAGCTCTTCCATGGTCATCTCCTCCTCCCGGCCCTTGAATACCAGAGGAACAGACATTCTGATTCTTAGAGTCGCGAGTCTGGGGCAAGGAAGGTACTTGCTGGGATGCAGGTGAAAGAAACAGAAGATGCTAAAGCGTAAGCTGTAGGTTCGAGAAGACAGCCAGAAGGTATGAGGCCCTCCCAGCTAGTTCTGATGGGTGAAAGGTGAAGAAGATTAAAGTGAAGTTAAGTGACGAGAATCAGACAGGCTGGATTTTATACTGCTTCACGGCAGTATACTTTAGGCAAGAGTCTCTCGCCTGGGTCACCGCTGCCTTGTTATCTCCTTGGGCACAGGTACGGAAGGAACTTGCTTGATAATGACTAGCACCTAGGAAAATGGCTTACCGTCCTCGCTGTCAAAGTACTTGAACTCTACTAGACTACTTCTGAGATCAGCTATAGAAAGTGAGGCAAGTAGGCGTTTCGCTCACCCTGGCTCAATGGACCGATATTGCGCTACTACAAGCAGACAATGTGGCTTGATAATCAAACATTCCCAGTGCAAATGGTGTTGGGTTGTCTTGTTTGCTGAGGAGGACAGAACAGAGAACAGAAGCCATCAAAGAACTGATCTGCAAGGGTGTGGGATGGAAGGATGCGGAAGCAAAAAGTCCAATTGCGGTCCAGAGGATAGGAGAGAAGCATGTGGATCAAACAAACTGTTTGCCTCTGTTGAGATACCTATAAGCAATGCTAGGACTCAGGACTTGTGTGGTTAGCGACGGTTTGGGCCCAGGTCCCGCAAGTGTACATATCATAGTCTTGGCAGTAGGATACGGAGAGAGTGGGACGGCCAAGATGGCGTTGAAAGCCATTGCATTAGAACCTTGTACCCAGAAACCACGAGCCTGGTGAGCAGAAACACTGATAGGAAGTTCGTATTAATGTTAGTGAGACGCAGACTGGCCCCAAGATACAGACGTCTCAAGTCCTACTTGTCTCCGGGCTACTTGTACCGATGGTGCGCTCAGTCATCGACCTCCTCCACTCGCTTGTCGCCGAAGTCGTGAAGTTGCCCTGATCTCGCTGCCATCTCGACCGGGTTTTGAACGTCAACAATCCCCGTCTTGCCGAGTCTTCCAAATCGTTAACATGAACTTCAATCAAAAGCCATGGGGATTACTTACCTTTCGAACAGCACGAAAAGCCTTTCCCCCTCCCTCAGCTTCTCATCCTCCGACATCTCCGGAACCTCCACATGCTTCTCAGACTCCACAAACTGTCCAGTAATAGGGTTGACTGGCTTCTGAGCCTCGCCTGTGCTGAACGCCTCGGATGCATTCGCCGGGATTGGGATGTTGTTTTGAAAGAGGAAGCCCGATGCGAAACCGTACCCAACGTTCTCAACAAACTTAGATGCGTCCTTGTCTGATATATCGAAGAGCAGAAATGAGATGGCCTCGCGCAGATGAGGAGTCAAAGGATTCGTCGAGTTGCGCAACAGCCGCGACGTTAGTGATGTGCCGCGACCGAGGACTTCTTTCCTGTCTTGCTCGGTTGGAAGAAGAGCGTTCCTGACATACTTCTTGACTTCTTCAGGAGCACCATCATGGACCCGGCGCAGGACGCCGACAAGAGGGGTTACAAGCTGCTCGAGTTCGTTGTCTGGGTAGGTTTTCAATGCTGGGTCCAGAATCTCGATCAAGCGCTCTGCCAGCATGTTGGGTTCAGCCTTAGGGTATACAGAGGCTTGGACATCCTTGTCCTCTAGCTTCAGGTCGAGCAGGGCGTTGACGAGGGCGTTGAACGGTGGGTCGAGGGGCCTGTCGGAAGGCACGTCGTGTTTCCAGAGCAAGGCGATGATGTGTGGTATGCAACCCGTGAAGGCATCCACCTCAGAGGGGCAGTAATGTGAGACGTTGAAAAGCAATTTTAAAGTCTCATTCAGCGCCATATCCTCCATGGGGTCGATCGGAGCCTTTGGTTGGCGAGTCGTCAGCAGTTTGGCGTGCTTGGAAAGGTTTTCAACAATAGTCTCCGCCAGCCAGTGTTTCTGAACAAGGGCCAACAAGTCAATTTTTGTGCCGTACGTGGTAAGAAAGAGAACCCTCGAGACAAGGAACTCGTCATCGAAGCTGTCGTTCCGCAACCTCTTGCAGGCCTGGTCCTCGTAGCCGAGATCGACGAATGTCTGTCGTGCAACGGGGTTCAATAGCATGGAGTTGGCAAGAACTCTCAGAGCGGCTCTAGCCGTGGAGTTTGAAGGGCTGTTGAAAGCATGCTTTGTGAGAGTCTCGATGCCCTATGAGTTGTGAGCAATGAGTGACCTCGCACTACGATGAGGACTGACCTCTGGAGTAAAGATCGGTTCGGCATTGGTAGGATCCCGGCCATATATCTTGAGTTCTTCGAGTACGGCATCGCGTTCTACACCAATGAGCTACGAGCTCCCGTGAATGCAATTGGTTACGGATCGGTCTTACGATGAGGGAGTAGGGTAGGCTTCTTCAAGTCTTCACCAAGCTGGTCCATCAAGCTGGTGACAGCCTCCAGTTTCGCTGATGAACTTGTAAGCTGTTTTATCTCCGAAACTTGGAGAGACGACAAGACCTACCGGGGCCGGTGAGGCTGGCCTGCATGACGAGGGGTTGCGACATGGCGCGGCGCGGGGGAAAGGGGAAGCCGGGGGTCGAGACGAGATTCGGAGAGCCCGGCCGGGAAAGGCTGGGGAAGGTCCCGTTTGAGGACACTCGTCGGTCGACTCTACGCTCCTTGATGCTTAGCATTCGCTTCAACTTGGACGTCATGATGGGTAGTGGTACTCGCGTGAAGATGAGATGCAAGTATGAGATTGGATCACCTTTGGGCGGAGAGCGGCGGGATGATGAAGGCTTGCTTACAGTGGCGAGAAAGCTTGTACGGTTCAACGGATGTGATTTGTGGCACTCGACGTCGAGTTCAAGTGGTGGCTTGATATCTGACCATGACGATCCCGGCTAGGTTCGGTGGTGCATCAATCACAAGCTGGAGGACATAGATTAGGGACCGCAATGGAAAGATCGCTCGGTAACAGTGTTTGAACTTTGTACTTGAGTGTAGCAATGACACGTACGTGTTGTGGTTATCAGGTGGAGTAAAGCTGTTGTGCAAATGAGATTGAAACCGATGGGAAGGCTAATGTTCTGAGAAGGAGGAATGAGCTCACACATTGATTGACCAGGCCACGAGACCTACCGCCCTCATTCACTCCACCGTCGATCGTTACACAAGAAAGAGGGGCGCCGCGACGTGGCTGCCAGACAGTTGGGGCGCGACGGAAGCGCACAGTCCTCTCTCGGCGCCGCAGGTGTCGGCTTCGGTGTGGCAAAGCCGTCGTCAAGTCCAGACAGCAGGGGTCTAAAGCCACAGATGAGTCTTTCCCGGCCTGGAGATGGCTTAACTAAGCAACTGTGGCATCCTTGTGAAAGCCCAGATACGTATCCGTACCTGGTGAGCCAGCTAGCTACCTTAGTACCTGTTGCTGAGTGACGGCAATTCATAGGCGATGCAAATTCGGAGATGGACATTCCACTGCCCCACTCGGGGTCGTGCTCAGCGGCCCAGCCCCCGAGCAACCGCTGGACCAGGCAACGAGGTGACCGGGCTGCCGGGGTACACGTATGGCACGGACCATGGCTTTAAGTGGTTTTCGCGCGCTGTCCTCGCGTTTTTACGTGCACCGCGGACGTGTTTTACCCGAAGTCGTCAAGCGCCAGCCAATTAACCAGCTTGGTCAACCCTGAACCTCGACGAAGGTCGTGCTGCGAAAAGTACGGTCTCGCGAACCAAACCACGACACTGATCACGATTCCAGGCCCGACAACCCTATTCTCACGTCCGTACGGATACACGGGCTCTCTCCTTCTTCTGTCTCCATACGGAATCCCTTACTCTCGTTGACGCTGGAAAGCCCCTCTTTCCATCAGCCTCCCTTCTTTTCACATAGGCTACGAGAACTGGATTTACCCATTGCCATTCGCTCCTTTTCTGCTGGTAGCAGTCGAACGCACGCATGCATCAGTCGAGATAGGAACAGAGCCAGCCGGTGTCCGGTGCCCCGTTCCTTCATCCGACCCCCATCCGACGGGTAGCCTCTTCGCAACCATGGGATCTGTCGAGGTCGTATCGAGCCGACTAGAGTCGTTACCCCCTCGCCCACCAACACCACCCCGCGACACAAACCAGGCTGTCGATGCCACCACCGTCCCGAACCACCGCCTCGTTCTCCCCCCCTCCTCCGACCCTCGTTCTAGTCTCCACACACCACCGAGTGTCTATTCGCCAAACTCCGGAGCCGATTCCAAGAATCCGAGTGGGCGCAGAGCAAGGAAACGTGTGGGTTTCTCTGCAAAAGCCCAGTACAACGAAGCACCCGATTACCCAGGCGTCAACGTTTCCGGCAAGCGATCACCACTCTCGGCGCCATCGTCGACACAGTCCAAACCCGTTAAGGGCATACTCAAGCAGACCTCATCGCCGAGCCCACTTAGCACAAGTGCCAACGTCGATGCCCTGACGACCTCGGCGAACATTTCCGACATGTTGGAATCTACAGTGAAGCAGCTCGCCGGAGCTGACAGGGACTCGAAACGAGATGCATACACAACCTTGGTCATGGCGCTGAAGACGTCCAACAATCTCCCCGACCGAATCGCCCTACAGGCAAAAATGGGGCTGTTTGTCCAGTTTATCCAGCGAGACATGACCTCCAAAAACCCCGCCACAGGCGGATTAGACGCACCGCTTGTTAACAATGCTCTTTCCCTCCTCGCCACCTTTCTGTATTTCCATGCCATTGCCTCGACGATACCCAGCGATTTCGGCGTTTTCTTCATCGACCACTGCATCCGATCCTTCGAGGACTCGACCACACCGAAAGATGTTGTACGACACCTGATGCACGCTGTAGCTACCCAGGACTTTTCTCCCAAAGTTATGACTTCTGATCGCGTT
The DNA here is from genome assembly GCA_003386485.1 of Colletotrichum lentis. Lineage (NCBI taxonomy): Eukaryota > Fungi > Ascomycota > Sordariomycetes > Glomerellales > Glomerellaceae > Colletotrichum > Colletotrichum lentis. Next base: position 474,205 of record NWBT01000043.1, read on the forward strand.
AGGCGTCTGGTGGTGGCTCTGCGCAACATCGAAAACAACTTCAAGGGAAAGAGCATAGTGATGTCTCGGATCCTCATTTACAAGCGTCTGGTTCAGCAGTCGAGGCAGCTGATAGTCCTTCACTCGGATTGGCTGAATGACCTCTTCACGGACATGTTGAGCAGGGTCAAAGAGCTGCGATCAGCTGCGATATCTCTCGGTTTCGAAGCCGCCTACACATTCGGAAAAGAGAAGTCGCTTTCACGGAAGGTGATGGAACTCTTCGATACATCCATTGAAGAGATGAAGTTCGCGGAGTACTACCACCAGCAACTCCGTTCCATGGCCAAGGACAAGGACGATAAGCAGTTGACCGCTGCTGTTCCAAAGATTTGGAGTGTCATAATTCTTTTCCTGCGCTGCCCCCTCGACCGGTGGCAGTTCTTCAACCAATGGCTTCAACTGATCCAGATGGGCTTCAACAACAACGATCATCCCCAGACAAAGCAAGAGGCAAACTTCGCCTGGAACCGTTTCGTTTGGTCCATGCATACCGAAGGCCAATCATTTGTCAAGCTGCTCCCGACGCTGTACCAGCCGCTAGGCAGCCAACTCAAGTCGAAATACACCAGCAAGCATATCCGAGAAGTCGTTTTCGGAAGTGTCTGCAACCTCCTTTACTACACCTTCAAGCCTGGCACGAGTGCGACCCTTCTAGACGGCCACTGGGATGCCTGTGTCAAACCCATTACAGAACCTCCTAGAGCCCAATCAAGGAATCCCGATGCCGTCGACGAGCACATGCGGCAGGCCACCCTGATTCTGACCGGCCTCTTCGACTCAACCACGCCGCGGATATGGAGAGAAGAGCGCATTAGAGAGACGCCTCTCGCCCGACCGCATGAGTTGCCCGCTATTGACTCAAAGTGGCTTCGGCGCAACTCTCCCCGCGTATTCCAGGTCATTGAACCCATTATGGACAGACACTTCCTCGAGATTTCAGACAAGAATAGCCAAGTCCATCGCTTGTGGCGGACATTGGTCGGGGCTATGGTCTCGGCAGCATCAAAAGAAATCAAGGTCTCTGTAGACACTACCGCCTTCATCTCACAAATGTGTGGACTTTTGCTCAAGCATTGGGAGACTGGCCTGGGCGAGATAGAAGACTCGAGTCCTGAGACCGTGACTCGATTCTTGGCCAGCGCTCGGGAGCTTATTACTGTCACCGTGGAAGCCCTTGGCCTTCTGCCTTTCACCGGGAAGATGATCTCACTCGGACGGCTTCACACATTTACGCCTGTCTCGACTCCTTCTCACAAGCCCGTAAAGAATGCTGGCGATGCCCGGACACCGTTCCAACACCTCGCTGGCCTGATGTCGAGGCTGCCTCCAGGCATTCCCGACAACGAAGAATTTGTCGACTTCTTTCGGTCGGCTTTCGTGCCCTTCTTTGCGCCCAAGTCGGCAACGTCCCGTTTCGAGTTGGCACAGGAGATGTTATCGGTAACACCCATTTGGTCATCTCCTGCTGTCCATTCTCCCTACGCACTATGGGTCATCGCATCAGAATGTCTGACTAGCAACTTCAGTCCGTCCCAGAACAGTGCACAAACTACCAGCTCCACCGGCGAGCCCTCTCTTGGCCACGAGTATCGTACGGTTGTCCGACTTCTGGAGCGAGGGTTGAAGGAGGCACCAAATCTCCCCTGGCACCACTGGGACTCGCTTTTCTCAGTCCTGTCCAACCGCGCCTGCGAAGAGACTGGGGAAGCTGGTCGAGCCCTTGGAGTCATCGAACCGCTTGCAAAAGCTATCCGGGAGTCCCTTCCTGCCGACCGTGACTCGCCGGTATTCGCAAACACTGTTTTTGCTGCAGCAAAACTGCTTTCTATTGCCAATCATCCGTTGGATAGGCAGGCTGTAGAAGCAGCTCGACGCCGGCTCTGGGGCACTGCGGTGACCGGGCCTCGATCGTCATCGTACGACCCGTTTGACAATCTGTACAAACTGACCAACGAACTCCTGGAACGCTTCTACGAGGCCGGTGAGCGTGGCGGCCGCCTCGACGAGTCGGCCACTCCCTTACTGAAGGAATGCAGTGGGTTTTTGTCTCGCTGCAACCCCGAGCTCGCCCCCAAAACGGTGACAAACTTGAAAAGTGGCCTTGCCATGTGGATCAGGGATTCGCAGGGCATTTTGAAAGCCCGCCAGAGCCCTGCAGCGTCCGAAGCGGTATGTTTCTCAGCCAAGGCCAAGAGGCCGAGTGTTAACTTTGAACAGGTCAAGCTTCTCTGGGACGTTGTAGGCGGGATTGTTCTGCCCACCGTTACGCCAGGAGAAATTCAACTCGAGGCTTTCGAGGAACTCCTCTGTGCCGCCTTCGAAAGCAAGCACAGACACATTGTCAACTCCATTGCCGAGGCATGGAACCGTATTTACGAAAACGCGGAGGGCGTTCATTACCCTGAACATCTCAAGACCGTTTTGCTTGCCATTCAACCCGTCGTCGAGATTGTTCTGCCGGGCCTGGAACGTACCCCTCTGGTATCTACGGAACAGAATCGCTCTTTTGTTGAGTCCCAGGACGATATAGAGATGCTCACTGTATCTTCGACACGATCATCCCGCAGCAGACCTCAACTGCCTGGTCTGCCCAACCATTCGTCCCCCCTCAGCTCAGTCAAGTCGTTGCGGCCTGCGAGATCGAAGCCGAACAGCACTCCCAAGAAAACTCGTAGCACAAGCCGACGGAGTACCAATATTGCTCGATTGAGACACGATGATTCGCAGATACAATTTGCCCCTATTGAAAAGTCGCCTTTAAACCCGACAGTCAATCCCGAGTCTCAAGTGCTTACTGAACGTCAGAAGGAGATTAGGGAGAGGCAAAAAGATACTGCAGCGCTGTATCCAAACTTGCGCTCTAGCCCCCAGGCGCTGTCACATGAGAATGCGACTGTTGAGCCCAAATCTGCGGTTCCCCAGAATGATCCTGAGACGCCAAAGGACATTACACCAAAGCGTAGCGCAAGGTACGAGGACTTTGTGAGCTCGACCCCGACACCTCGACGAGGCCAATCATTGGCCATGGCAGAAAACGACCAGGACATGACGGATCCGCCCTCTTCGCCGCCCGAGCCTCGGCCGTTTCCCTTGCTGCCTCAAATCAAATCCCGGACTAGCAGCCGGAGTGAGCTTGACGGCTGGCAATTCAGCTCATCGCCTGTTTCTGGCTCGCCGTCTCCAGAAGTGGCAGTGGTGACTGATGAGCCTGCTGAGCTTCACCTTGCGAATGTCGATTGCTCTCAGCGTCAATCCGGAGACGCCAGCCCCGATCTCTCAGCAGTGAACGAATCCTTTCAAATGGTGCCCTCAAGCGCCGTGGAGGAGCCGGAACTGCCCCCGCCAGCTTTCGAGACCAAGGAGATACTGCAACCCCGGCAATCTCCGCCGTTTGAACAGGTGACAGCCAAGTCTGTCCCAGAATCTCACCATGGAAACAGCCCCTCAACTCCAAAGAATGCTCGGGGGATCAACATAGAGGTGTTGAGGTCCGGCAACGAGATTTTCATTGACGCACCTTCCAGCCCCCAGCCCACGGTTCTCACCAGGTCCGCGACTCGTGCCACGGCTACCAAAGATCGTTCTTTCGAAATGAGCGACGGAGACGAAAACAGCATGTTGAGGCTTGTCGTTGAGCTAGACTGTAGACGTTGCCAGCTCCCGATCAGCGACTATCCTGCGATTTCGCCTCCCAAACCTTCCCAGACCCCTCGAAGTGGTCGAAAGCAGGAGGAGAAGCCTGCTGTGCTCGATTGTATCACAGTTCGTGGCGAGGACGAAGACGAAGAGATATGTGAGGACGAGCCAGCGGAGCTCGCTCTGTCTCAGGCCAATACGCGATCACACAAAAGCAAATCCCGCTCACCTGCGAGACCTTCGACCCCCGTCACCAAGTCGGCCGCATCTTCTCCAGACAAGTCCGCCAAGAAGCGGAAGAGAGGCGGAGCTTCCAACTATGACACCCGCCGCAAGAAGAGAAAGTCGACCGATGAGACCGATATTGATGCCAACATGGAGGCCAACAACGGGGCCGACGAGATGGGGCTTTCCCAACTTAGCGTATCCCCCGTGGTTGGTGAAGGGAGATTTCGCAGGAGCCAGCGCATTTCCAACAACACTAGCCCGTCGAAATACTCCATCGCTTCGGCGAGCGAAGACTTGGAGGCCGAAGTCCACTCACAGCTGGTTAATGAGCAGCAAGAGGCACAGCACCGCGAGAGTCAGTCCTTCGAGGAGCCGGAGGCGGAAGCTTCGTCGACCAGGACAAATCTTGCGATGGAGGAATCCATGGATGTTGACATCGCCGAGGTTACTGATGCCACCGGGCGGTCCGAGCCCCACGTACCTATCGCAAACTCTGCCAAGGATGTTGACATGGCCGACTCGTTGAGTAGCGTCCTCGCCAGCCTTCGTTCCGCGGCTTTATCGCGGGAGGAGGTGTACAAGATGGAGGACATTCTCATGGACATCAAGAGGGAGCTCTTCGCGGCCGAGGCGCGTGGACGTGTCTGATTCGGATACGTCATCCAACGCCAACTGACCACACACGGCGACCCAAAACAACACTTATTATTTTTCCTATCCTTTATCTTTTCGCTGAAGTCCTCACAAGGACATGTCGATACTCTTCGCCCTACGTACATGCTTTTACGACAACGGGTTTTATGGGACCTTGTTACATCATTGGCGCAGATCTTTGTTTATGAGGTGGACGACAGACTGACTGAGACGAGGAGAGAGGGAATCGATTATGGCCTTTTTCTTTTGTTGCTGTACGAGAGAAAGTGAGAGAGGAAGGAAAGCCAGGATTCAGGAAAACCACGTATGGAACCGTGTTTGTATAGCATGGATGGAGAGGTGATAGACGCCCGAGTCCCACCCCTGTCATCATGAATTAGATTGTCGCGCACATCTGGAGGTCCATCGCCGTCCAGGATAATGACCAAAGACGGAAGAAGAATCATCATGACCCTTTTCCCAATGTGCCCTCCTCCCCCACGTCCACCGTATGACCAACTCGTACTGTTTTGTTCATAAAGCGATGTGTCGCGATTGCCATTTCATCGTGATTTGTATTCAATAAGGGTGTAACTCCCGGGCCTGCTTTCCCTAGCGCGCGCCGCGCCTGCTTGTTTACGTTGAAGACTTTGGGGGCCCTCCACATGTTCCGACCGTCTAAGCATCCCTTGTTCTAGCTGACTCGAGAGATTCGATCGGTGATGGTTTTCACCTCCTGGGGCTTTCTCAGACATGGTTTTCGGTTTTCGGCCTCCACTCTCGACCATGGGCCACGCGTCTGGTTACGTGGGCTACGACATTCACGTAGAACTCTCATTACACAGCAACACAGCACCCTGGTTGCACATCACAGCCGCCTCACTTTGCCGTGATGACCTGGGCGCCCTCAAAGGCGTCACCGGGCTCGACCTTCTGCCAGCCCTTGACGGCACCGGGCTCGACGCAGAGCATGTTTTTGTAGCCGTCGTCCGGGGAGAAGTCGGCGATGGAGGCGGCCTTGTCGACCCAGGGGTTCCAGACGACAACGTTGTCGAGGTTGTCGCGGACGACCGAGTAGATGGGCCGACCGTCCTCGAGGACGACGACAGGGGCCTTGGGGCCGGCGGTGGGCGTGTAGATGCGGTCCGTCTCGGCGGTGATAGCGACGTCGCCGGATTGCGTCTTGGCGGCGCCGGCGTCAACCTTGTCGGTGTAGGGAGCGGAGTCGAGACCTTGGACTGTGACCTTTGTGATGTCCTGGGAGAGGCGGGCGGATTAGCTTTTTTGGGCAAAGAAGGATTAAGGGACGGGGAGCGAGGGGGACGGAAGGAGGATGTGTAAGTAAAAAAGACGTACGTTCACGCGCAGATAAGTGTGAAGTAGGACCTGGCAGTCAAAGGCCTCGTCACCCTCGTTGGTGATGACCAAGGCGGTGGACAAGGTGTCGCGGTCGAGCGAGACGCTGTAGATGGCGCCGAACTTGTACCCCCACTTGGCCTGGGTGTCCTGGTCGAGGTTGGCCGACGACAGGCCGAAGTCGAGCTTGACGGAGGACTCGGAGCCGGCGGGGCCTTCACTCGTGGACTTGCCGAGGAACTCCCAACGGGAGCTGCGAGCGAAGCCGTGTTGAGCGAGGGAGGCTGTGGGCGGGTGGGTGTCGGAGGGAGGGCCAAAGACGGGGAAGACGAGGGGAATACCGCCGCGGACGGGGCGGGAGCCGTCGAGGGCGGAGGAGGAAGAGAGCCAGAGTCGGTCGGCGCCGTCAGCAGACCTCCAGGAGAGAACGGTGGCGCCGTGGAGGAGGATCTCGACGGACTCGCCGGTGGGCAGGGTAGCGGAGACGCGCGAGTTTCCGTGGGTTATGGAGACGGTGGCCTGGGGCGGAAGGCCGGGCGTGGTGGCCAGGGCGGTGGGTTTGTTGGGTCGGTCGACCATGTTTGCTGCTCTAGTGGTGGTGGTGGTGGTGGTTGTTGTTGTTTTGATAATGGGAATCCTGTTTGGAGGAGGTTAGGGTCGGGCGATGTTTCGGGAAGGAGGGAGAGGGGTTTGTGTTGGCGCGGGGTAGGCAGCACCGTGAAATGGAGACTGACGAGGTGGGACGGGTTTAGGCTCTATGACGAAGCGTCCAAGATGGGGAGAAAATAAGATAAATGAAGAGATGAGGCTGTAGAGTGAAGGGAGAGAAGAGGAGAGAGAAAGGATTGGGCGTTAGGGAAAGGTTAGGAGAAGCGGAGCAATCAGGTATTAGCTGTCGGATACAATGGCAACGGGTGGATGCACGGGTAAAAGACCCAGCACCAGGGAGCAAGTGCTGGTACCTATGTAGGAATGTATGTACAGTAAGCAGGGACTAAGCAAGGTCTAGAATGTATGGCGACGGAAAACGTACGCAAGGTTTCCTAACAGACAGCGGCTTTGTTGGTGTCGAGAGATTGCGGGGCAGAAGGGGAGAGACTAATAGAAGGGGGGAGCTGTGGTGACGGATGAGGGGGAGGGGGAGGGGCAGCGCTGGCTAGCGTATCGATGGGAAGGGGGAAGGGTGTTTATCAGGCCGTATCAGGAGCTCTAGCAACGAAAAGCTGCGACTATCAAAGCAGGGGGGGGGTTCCTCCTCATCAGCTGCGGCGCCGTTGAAGCAAGCGTTGGAAGCTCCTCGCCGTTTGCCAACTCGAGAAAGGCAAAGGAGGTTTCGCCCGTTGGTTGTTCCCGTCCCCTTTGCTACCTTCTATCTCTTACACAGCGCCTTTTCTTTCGATTTTTCCTTTGTTATCTGTTTCGTTACCTATCCAGAATCCACTCACCTTTTTTTCCTTTTTTTTTTTTTTTCTTTGTTGGGAACAGACTCAGGATACCACCGCAATGCAAGGATGGGTATCCGTACGGAGTACGGATAGTGTACTACCCAAATGGCGGCCGCCCTTCCATCTCACCCAAACCGCGCCCGTCACTCTGAAACGAACTTCATCCCTCGACCAGCTCCCCAAACGAAACCGACCCCTGTCCCGCCTCTCAGTGAGCGGGCCGTCGATCTCCTCTGTGAGTATGAGACAACCAGGCAGCACCTGCAAAGATCGCCCACCGACGTGTGAGGAACGCGCAAATCATCTTCAGGGGTCGTTGGAGGGTTTGATGTGCGTTGCTAATGGCGGACTTGTTTCCTGAAAGAGGTCTATCCCCAAGAAGCTGGATGCAGGGGCCCGAGCCGGTCTCTCGGCCGAAACGCGCCAGGAGGAAACCCACGTGAAGCAAGTCCATGATACCCAGGCGAATCGACGACCGCAACCTCGCTTCCTTGCTTGTGGGGATTTGAAAGGTGGTCGCCCAAGGGGTTCCCCAACTGAGGCCTGGTGCATCGGGCTGCCTTCAAAGATTCATGCACATACCGCGAATCAGCCTAGAGTTCCACCTCGCTCGTTGAGTAGTGACCCGTCATCGTAACGGAAGGAGAAAGGCCAGTCAGTGCCCGGAAGTCACCCGGAAGAGGAAAAACATGGGAGAAAAGTAATGGGAAGAAGGAAAGAAAATGAAAGGGAAAAGACAGAATCGCAATGGTCGACTGTTGGATCTACAGACAACCCCGTAGGGCAAAGAAACAAAAAACACCCCCTCCACCCTCTCACGCTTTCTCCAGCTTGAACCCAATGCTGTCCCGGTCGTCCCTCACGACGCGGCCCCATTCCAGCAGGAGCCGAAACAGGTATATCTCCATGTCCTCCCTCCGGAGCGCCTCGTCCGCCCACCGCGCCCCCTGCGTCGCGATCCACTCGGCGTCCTCCCACCGCGCCTCAAACTCCACCTCGCGCCCGTTGATCGCTCCGCGGCCCTTGAGCCCGACAAAGTACGCCACCGTGCTGTGCAGCGCCTGGAACCGCGTGTCGATGGGTACGAAGTGCAGCCATGGTATGAGCCGCTCCGAGTACCACTCGCCAAACACCGACGAAAGGAGCGGTACGCTGCCCACCGACCGGATCGTCCGGAGCATCCCCGCCGGGGGTGCCGTGTCCTCGTCCAGCAGCAACACGTACCTGTTATCGAGCGGGTCCCCCACCGCCGCTTTCCGCCCAAGCTCCGCCTCGGCCGCTTCACACCCGGGACCGCCCGAGCACGCGTACTCCGAGATGCCCACGTCCAACGGGAGCACCGCGTTGGCCTCCCGCGCGCTGACCGTCTCGTAGCTGTACCAGTTACCCTGCGACGGCGCGCCGAGCATCATCGTGACCTCCTCAGCCGCCGTCGCGTTGTTGACGAGGTGGGCCAGCCGGTGCTTGTGGTTCCCGCGCAGCGCCTCATCGCTGATGGGCTTGTCGCCAATCTTGCCGCGCCAGTACACGCCATCTTTGCGTTGCCGGAAGTCCTTTGTCACTTCGGGGCCCTCGTCGGCCAGCGGCACCAGGGGTATGAGTATGTCGTTGAAGCCGTCGGCCTTGTGCCTGCTGAATATGGGCAGTAGCTCCTGCAAGGGCGTGATGGGCGGCGCAGACGTGTGGAAGCTGTGGAGCCGCGTGAGATCTTGTTGGTCACAAAGGCTTTTGGATTGGGGGAAACGCTTCAGGAACTGCTCCTCCGAGTGCGGTCTGGCGCACGATGTGCAGAAATCGCGGACGTTCCAGTGGAGACCCGATCTGCCCGGGCTGTCTGCCGGACACACCGAGGCTTCCATCTCCCGCCACGCCTTGGTCGATGCGAACATGTCTCGTTTCGTGTGCGACACGACGATGGGCGAACCGGCCACGGCTTTTGGCTTGTCTTGGACGCGTTGCGTATCTGAGCTTTGTCCTTCGACGGCCTTCTCGGGTTGGGGGGCGTCGCCGATACCATCTGCCGCTGGGTCCTCGGCCGAACGCGACGACAGGTGCTTGAACTTCTTCTTCATCCCTGCAATGTCGATCCTGCGGAGATCATACCACGGAGTCAATACCCTTGGCTGGTTGCTCAGGTTGATGGGCACCTTCATGTCCGACAGGTGCTGTACGAACCCTTCAATCATGGTGACCAGCTCGTTGAGCACAATCCTGTTCTCGTCGTCGCCGCCTTCGTAGTTGTGCGCCACTTGCTTGTTCGCAATTGTGACGACCGCAATATGAGGTTCTTTTGCAACCCTCTCATCATAGGCCTGCCGGATCGCCTCCGGCTTGACGCCCCAGAAAGGAAATATGTCACTCTCCATCTGCTCAAAGTGGTCGATGATGACCGTCTTGCGCGCCTTGGCAAACTCGAACCACTTGTCGAAATTAGGGGGCGGATCTCTGCCGTAGTGCCGTTCATGGTACACACTGACGGCGGTGCGGATGTTGTCGCTGGTCATGGCATGCCGGAGCCAACGGTCCGATTCCACCCTAGTGTCATAGATGATTTTGTTGAGGGGGTGCTGTTTCTCCGTGGTCGACTTAACGAGACCGGCAATGGTCATCCCGATGAACGTCGCCAGTAAAATGATCAGGAGCAACACTCTGGGGATGAAGAGGATTGAGCGGACGTTGGTGCTGTAAAGAAACATGCTGTAGCCTGCGGTCAAAAGGTAAAGCGGCCCGATAGCCACGATTTTGGACTGCATTTGCCAGGTTCCAATGTGACTGATGTTTTGGAAACTCGCCAACATGCCACATATGAAGGTGACGAGGCTCGCAGGCGTAACAGGACTCGTTTCGCAAACGAGTATTCCCAGGGAAACGACGAGGACGGAAAAGGCGAGGCCGTCGATGCAGACGTCGAAGATGTACAACGAGTCAATCCCGCCGATGGATGCCGGGTAGCCCTCACTGGTGGACACGAGTGGGGATACCAGGATTTGAAAGACCTTGATGAATACCCCCGAGAGAAGCAAGATGGATCCCAGCGTCCGGAGGCGCACCTTTGTCGTCTTCGCCCAGGATAGAATGCGCCAGAACAGCGTTATGATGGCGGCGTCCAGGAACAGGCCGACAAGCTGGAAGGCGAGGGTCGACAGCCGACTGTCCGAGAGGGACGAGCAGAAGAAGGTCGATCTGGTCTCCTGTGTGATGGCGACAAAGGTGCCGTAGCAGACAAGGAAAGTGCTCCCCAGCGCAAGAGATCCAGAGCCGTTGGCCCATACCGCCAGATCGTCAAGAGGCGTTGCCCAGGGGTCTTCCTCTGGGGGTGGAGCGCGGGCCTTTTGGTAGTAAAGAACATGGTACAGGACCAGGTACAGAGACAGAAACGACTGTCATTGTCAGTCAGTCTGATCTCTGCCCAGGGAGGAGTTTGGGAAGTAAGGGGGAGGGCACGCGGCTCACCTGGATTCCCGGTGTGGAGCACTGGAGCTGGGAATTCACACGATGAAAGACTTCGAGGCGCAGAAAGATGCAGAAGATCAAGAGGGGCGCAAAGTAGCGCCGCGGCCTGGCCGGGACCGTCTGCTCGATGGCTCTTTTGGAGCCGGACTCGGGCTCATCTGGAACAACACAGTTAGTCAACTCTCGGGTTGGGGCAGTCACGAAAACTCACCGAATCGGCCACCGGCGCCGGGTAGCCATGCGGCGATATAGCCCGCAAGCCATGTGAGGCCACCCGATATCAAAAGAATCAAGACGGACGACAGACGAGGGTAAACTAAAAACCGAATGCGTCAGCAACCAGCCTCTCATGTGGCAATCATCCATCCCATGGGTTGCATACCAATCAGGGAATGGCCCTCAAAGTTGGATGAAATCCATAAAAAAGAACCGACAGCACTTTGACTGTGTTAGTTGTTTGTCGTTGGGCAGATGGCGTTGTACAAGACGGATGAAAAGGGGATCGGGCACATACCAAACTGTCGTCAGATGTATATGCGCATCGCGTGCCATTGAGAGAGAAGGATGAACACCTACCAGCCCGGGTAGGTCTTGACGATTACAACGCAACCCCAGACGGAATCATGAGATCAATCGAAAACAGAGGAACAGCAATCGCTCTTGGTTCAGTAAGCCATGGGGATTTTTAGTTATGTTTCTTGCTCACTTTCTCTTCCAATTGATGAAAACATGATGGACTCAGGACATTCATTGATTGGCACTCGTCATCGTCCACATAAAGATTCCCAACGGGCGCAGGGTCTTACATAATCGCAATTAATCTAGCCCCCTAGAAAGACGCGTCCTACCCCCTGTAATCCTCGCCCTGCGCTGAACACTGGCCCCTGAACCGCGTCAAGCTCCGCTCCTCGTCCGTCCCACGCAGTCCATCCGACGCTCCGTCCCCCGAGCTGCCGTCTGTTCCGGGCACCGAACGGTTCATCATTCACTGACATCACCGGCCCCCTTACTTCCCGAATCCCTCAAATCCTGACCGTCCAGCGCCGTACACTGTCCACTCCTCTCCGCCCCGACCTCGACCTCCCATGGCGCAACAACAATGGCCGGCCTCAACGACTCCCCTTCCCCCTTCCTCAAACGCCTCGCCGTGCCCAGCGTGTGCCTGCTGATCGCCTTCCTCGCCTACACCTCTCAGCTCCTCTTCCACCTCGCCGGCGACTCCCTCGCCCCCGGGCGCCTCTCCCGCTCTGAGACCTACGTCTTCAACGTCTTGCTTCTCTGCCTCTGGTACACCTACTACAAGTCCTGCACCGTCGACCCGGGCCGCTATGTCTTCCGCAACTCTATAATCGAGGTCCCGGAGCCCGACGAGTACGGCCTCGTGCGCCGGTGGTGCAAGAAGTGCGCTGCCCCGAAGCCCCCACGCGCCCACCACTGCCGGCACTGCGCACGCTGCATACCACGTAATATACCCTTTGCTTTGGACAGTGACCGCCTGCCTACTTTGACCGCTCCCCCCGGCTTGTGGCCGTCTTTACTGACAAACTACCCCCTTCAGGCATGGACCACCATTGCCCCTGGACCGCGAACTGCGTCTCCCTCACTACCTTTCCGCACTTCCTTCGCTTCCTCCTCTACACGAATCTCTCCCTCTGGTACCTCGCCCGCCTGCTCTACCTCCGCTTTGCCGCCATCTGGGAAAACCGCCTGCTCCCGTCCTACCTCGGCCCCTCCCTCCTCGTCCTCGTACACCTGACGGTCCTTTCCCTCGTATGCTTCTTCACCTGCTTCGCCCTCGGCATCCTCCTCTTCTCTACCCTCCGCAGCTGGGTCCTCAACGAGACTATGATCGAGGGCTGGGAGCTCGACCGCCACGCTGCCGTCTGCGACCGCCGCGACCGCCTGGACGGGTCCGCGGGGGAGTTCTGGACCATCGCGGGCCCCGACGGGAAGAAGATGCGCTTCGGCAAGATCGAGTTCCCGTATGACGTCGGCATCTACGCGAACCTCTCGCAGGCCATGGGCACCTCGAACCCGCTGCTGTGGCTGTTCCCCTTGGCAGGCAACCCGGACACAAACAAGGACGGGAGGGGCGTGGGCTGGGAGTGGCCGGAGAACGGGCTGAACCACAAGGAGGGCATGTGGCCGCCGCCGGACCCGGACAAAGCGCGCCACTCTCGGCAGGGCGGCTGGCCTGCAGCACGGCACCCCGAGAGCATACGGGTGCCGCGGTATGGGAGCAGAGAAGAGGAGCTCGGGGCGTTCAAGACGCGGCAGGAGGAAGACTTGCGTCGGCGGCAGGGTCAGCGGTCACGGCTGATGGCCGAGCTGGAGGAGGTGGACGACTACGACCTCATGGACGATGAATCCGACGACGACGGCGGGTATGAGCAGGGCGCGGACGGAGAACCCGGGTGGACAAACACCGACGGTGAGCGTTTACAAGACTTTGGGGTCGACGAGGACGAGGACATGACTGACGAGGCTGACGATGACGTGCCACTTGCCGAGTTGCTGCGCCGGAGAAAGATCCTACAAAGGGATGAAGAGGAGTAGCACAAGATAGAGGCATCCAGGGAACGTGTAACAGAAATCTCTTTTGGGTTCATTTCCCACCAGGTTTCTATACTCATCGTCGCCTTAAAACCAACACCAAAGGGGCATCCAAAGAGGGATTCGCACATGCCATGAATCCCCTTGACGCCCGAATCTACCAAGCAAAGAAAAAGAGAAGAAAAAGTGAGGGGAAAGGTCCACGCAAGAGAGGACCAAATCCTTCCTACCATCCGGGGTCGCCCTGAGCATGTATGCAGAAAGAACTCGAACCAACTTGCCAATCGTGAACTGCTTGCCTCTCCAGACAAAGTCCACGATCCACATTTTTCTCCTCCACCGTCGGCCCAAAGAGCAATCGTGTCGTGCAATCATGAAGCATCATTCCAGGGTCCAGATCTATCGACCCAACCTCATCCCTGACCTTCCGAGCGTGTCTTGACTACCAATCGTCGTCGTCTTCCTTCTTCTGCATCGCGTTCTTGCGAGCAAGGAGAGCGTCCGCCAAGCTGTTGCCGAGAGTCGGGGTGTTGCTGCGGCTGTTGTCGGAGCCACTAGCTCCATTGAGACTCAAGCCAGAGTCACGCGGCTGAGCGACAGCGGGCTTGCGGCCGGCAGCAGGTCGCTTCACGGGCGGCTGAGGAGGAGTAGGCTTGCCGCGAGCTGCCGCTCCGTTGACCGAAGGAGGAGGTGGGGGCGGGCGAGGAGCCACGACGGGAGCAGGAGCCTGCTCCTCGACGTAGGCGGCGGGAACCCAAGCTTGACTACCGCCATTCTTCGCAAGCCACCAGCCTATACCACGTAAAAAAGAATTAATTATCATCCATTCAGCCATCATCTGTAGAGGAGGAGTGCTTACCGTTGTTCTCCTTTTGGACGATCTCAATCATATCGCCGGCTCGGACCGTCAACTCGTTCTCCTTCTGGCCAGCAAAGTCGTATAGGACCTTCGCCATGATCTTGTTCTTCACGGGAGGCGCGGCAGGAGGCGGGGGAGGAGGCATCCTGGTAGCTGCGGAATTTGCTGCTTGGGGTTTCGTGTGTGTAGGGATTGATGTCGCGACTGCGGCAGGTTGTTGTTGATGTTGTTGTTGCTGACGCCCAAAAGGTCCAGTCTTGGCTGAGCTAGCTGCAGCAGGAAGTTGAGGAGTAACAGCAGGTCCGGTCCTGGCAGTGGAGGCAGCAGGTCGAGGCTGGGGTGTTCGGTTGGTGTTTGTCATCCGAGACGGTCTGCCATTGGGACCGCCAGGCTTGATCAGCTTGCCTCGGGTGATGGGCCGAGCAGCAACCGGCTTGCCCTTTGGCATGGGCTTGGAAACAGAAGAGGGAGGCTCTCCTGATTGGGTGTGCACAGCTCCGCTCTTGTAGTAGTCAACAGCCTGCTGCGAGTCTTTGAGGACCTTTACTGCCTGCATCTTGCCAGGTTTCTTTGCATACTCAATCACCTCTCCAATCTTAAGGTTAAAGCCACCAGGCATGACTCGCTGCATCTGGGTGAACATCTCGGTCTTCAAGACGCAGTTCAACAAGGGGTCAGCCTCTTGGGGCGATCCCACACCAAGGGAAAACCAATCATCGCGGGCCGTTGAGGCTGCAATGAACTTGATGGCACCCAAAGGCATCGAGCGCTCCACGGAGATCTGGGGCTGGCCGTTGACCAACATCTGGGCAACGATGTAGAACTTGCTGCTGGTGACAACCAGGATGCGGGGACTAGGCTTGCTGGATCGGCCGAACTTGGCCTCCAGGATCTCCCCTCGGCAGGAGAAGACAACCTTCTCGTTGTTGGAAATATCTATGGCGTTTCTGATCTGGGAGCCGGGCCCCATCGTGGCGTTGATGCCGAGGTAGTCGCCCAAGAATCTGCGAGAGCCAAGCAGACTGTATCTCCTTCTTTCCTTGCGGTTCTGCAGAACTCTGTGGCCTTGATTGCGGAGCTGCAGATACTCAGCACCGGTTCTCTTCTTACGCCAGAAACGCTGAATTCGGGTAGCAGACTCGGCTCTGTAAGCCAGGTAAGCTCGCCACATGCGCTGGATACGTGTGGCCATGTTGTGCCAGTATCGATCTCTCATGTGCTCAAGAGCAAAGAGCGTTTCAGGGGACTTAATAAAGGCCTTTGTCGTACCCATTTGCCACTCCTCTTTGGGGATACTTGTGTCTTTGAGAATCTGCTTGACGGCATCCTGATACGAGCCCTGCCAAGTATACTCACCGGCATACGACGTTGCAGGCGACAGCAAGAAGAAACGATCCACAAACTTCTCGAATGTCTGACGATAGGCAAACCCGGCACGGCGAATGCGAACGTTCTCCTGGAGACCAAGGTATTTGACTTGGTGAAGTACGTTGGGGACGTTGTATTCAGAAGGCGACTTGTTCTCGTTGGGCTTGATGGTCCGAATATAAGAGGGCTGGCATTTCATCAGAGTCTCTACCAACGCATTCGCAGAGGCTCTGATCCGGTCACCTGCAGAAGGAGGCTGCTTGCGGTTGTCCTGGTCGACCTGGTGAGGGAACAGCGCGTGGACGAACTGATTGCTGCTACCGGAGAAGAGGTTCAGCAAGCCCTTCAGAAGCAAGTCCTTGTTCTTGTCCGTAATTCCGTCCACCGTGTAAGACACTTCACCGGCGTAATGCTTAATGATGAAGCTGCCCTGGCGGGGTGTCAGGTGGGGGTTGGACATGCCGTTGATGCTCTGCATGAACGTCCGATCAGAAGCGGCGGGGTCTGCGTGGGCTGTCTTGGTGGCATCCTTCATGGCCGACAAAACACCGGGAGGCCTGACCGACTCGATGAGGTCGCACACAATCTTGTTGTCAAAGTACTTAATAGGTGTCCACTGAATCTGTTCGCGTGCGTACTCATCCTGCTCGGCTTTCAGCGTAAGCTGAATGAAGATCTGCTGCAGCTTCTCGTTGACGTAGTTGATGCAAAGCTGCTCGAAACTGTTCTTCTCGAAGATCTCGAATCCGTAGATATCGAGGATCCCAATATTGTTGCTAGTCGCCTGCTTTGCCTTGAGCGACTTGTTGACCCGCTCAACAATCCAGTCGAACAAGTTGCTGTAGATGGCCTTGGCCAAGGCGTCTCGCGTCGCAGCTGCTTGAGCCGGGTTCGTGGGGGACTCGATTACCTCGCCGTTTCGCGGGGTAAGGATGCGGATGGTGATGGCCTTAATGAGCTGCTCGGGTGTCACCTCTAGCAAGTAGGCGAGGAAGTCGACAACCGACTGGTCGCTAACAGCGGCGTATCCATCATCGCCCTCGTGGAACTGAATGTTGCCGGCCCACAGTATGGCAGCGAGCATGCGAAAGATCTCGTCTTGTTCCCCCTGGCTGAGACCAATAATCCTCATAGCCTCGAGCGTGTCATTGTATTCCGCCAAATCGTCGATTCCGTCGACCTCGAGGCACTTCGACCTGCTAGTGTAGACGTACGTCTCGGGTGTCTGGATTCCGAACTGCTGTCGGTAGGTCTGGGAGGCGCCCTTGGTGAACTGGTAAAAGATGTGGAAGTTTCGCTCGTTGATGATCTGGCCGACGACGCGGGACTTCTCGAGGAGGTAGTTGGTGATGTCGGCCCCAACTGGTTCGCCCTGCGCATTGAAGTGAATCTGAAGATACTTGCCGAAACGGGACGAGTTGTTGTTTCTCAGTGTCTTTGCGTTGCCAAATGACTCGAGCAAAGGATTGGTAGCCAGCACCATGTCCTTGATCTGCTTGATGTCGCCCGACTCTCCTCCTGAAACGTTGGCGATGTACTGCATGATGCGCTTGGCTGCCTCCGTCTTGCCAGCGCCCGACTCGCCGGAAATGATGACACACTGGTTATCTTGGTACGCTTTCATGTTGTAGTACGCAGATTCGGCAATAGCGAATACGTGTGGGGGCATTTCGAGACGATTTTTGCCTTTATAGCTGTCGAGGACCTGGTCGGTGTAGATGCCCAGATCCCGGAAGGGGTTGACTGACACCAGCACATGGCCGATGTAGGTGTAGATCTCCTGGCCCTCGAACCGCTTCTTCAGATTGTCGTTGATGGCCTCGTTGGACACCTTACTGAGCAACGTAAGATCCGAAACGCCAATCTCCTTCTTCTTGGTGACCTCGTAAGTGGCCTTCTTGGGCTTGCCGCCTCCGCCCGCTGCGCCGGAGGGGCCGGCAGGCCCCGTCTTCGCGGATTTGTCCTTGGGACGTCGTGAGATACCCTATTGAAAAGCATACGCGCACCGGTCAGTCTTGTCCTCTTGCGGTAGCGGCTGCTGTGGCCGTGTGATTTTTCATTATGATTGTTTTTTTGGAGTCGTGCAGTCGGGTCGGAGTCGTGCACGCGCGCGGGGCATTGGAGCGTCTCACCATGCTGGGCAGTTCTCAATGGAGGGAATGCCGGTATCTCTTGTAGGTTTGCGCAAGCAAGCTCGCTGATCTGGTATGCGCGCTGGTGATGGAAGGGCGAGGATTGTAGTGTTTTCTCGGCTTGCTGCTGAGTGAGAGGACTGGAAAGAGCGCGCACCAAAGGTGACGTTGCGGTGCGGACGGAGGGATTACGCAGGTGCAGTGTGGCTGGTTCTTGCCCGAGATCCAATTCCAAGCGTTGGCCGACTGTCCTCTCGCCGGTGCCTGACGACAACTCCCGGTTTGTCCTAGCCACTCCTTAAGGGGGGGCTTAAGGGGGCTCAGTCAACCAATCGTAAGCAGCATCAACATGCTGCACAGCCTCAAGCCGGAGAATCTGTGGCACCAGGTTCCGCGTAATGCGTGCTCTAGCGCCCTCTAAGCGAATCTCCACTCTTCCTCCCTCTCCCCTGTCCATCCCGCAGAAGAGCGGGAGATTCTTGGAACCTTCTGAAAAGAAGCCTCTCTCCTAGCCCTGTCGTCCCTGTCTTAATAACGGCTCTGAGGTCATAGCTTTTCCTGTCCCTTAAGCCATTGGTCGGGACGGTTTGTCGTGCGTGCCATGCCACGCCATGCCACGCCATGCTAAAGACAAAAGCCCTCCTCTCTGCCTAGGTATGTAACCTACAGTCTCATGTGCGCATAAGCTCAATTTAAGGTCTGCACATGGTTCGTCCTAGACAGTGCTTGTCATGTGTTGTAATGTTTCAAGCTTACACAGCAGAGTTCCTAGCCGCCGCAGTTCGTCTCGTCGACGAAGACCTCGCTTTTGAATAACTATTCCACCTCATCTGTTCCGATGTCGGTCTCTCTCCCTCTTTCCCTCCCTCCCAAGAATGACGAATATGGGCGTTGTGGTGTTTGGACGTTGCCTACAACGCCCTTTGTTCATTGTCACGGCTTGCGCACTCCTGGTTCTAGGCAACTGGAAAACCTGTCTGAAGATGGTCTATCCCACTTTGTGTCATTCAATCGTAAAGCCACGTGTAGCCGGCTCATCGCTACCTGTGTCTTGTGATGGCTCCTGCTCGCTCACTCCGCCGGGCTCCGTGGCAGAGTCCTGACATTATCCCATCAGCCCTAGGCCCAGACCCCTCACAAAACGGACATCGTCCGCTTGCCGCTCAAGGGCCGCTCTCATTCTCTCCCCGTACTCTTGTTCTGCCTTTTCTACCTTCGCCTCTTCCTCTGACTTCGGGGTTGGCTCCTCAAACTCATCTGCAGTGAAACCGGGCTTGGAAGAGAACCCGACAAGGCCCAGTTTCTCGCCAGTCCAGAACAAAACATCGTCATCGTTCACACTATCCAGCCCGTTGCGTGTTTTTGTTGACAGGATCTTCCGCGCAAGATCGTCCGAACCGGGCATTGACGCAAAGAGGGACGGGCGTTCCGAAACCTCGCTGTGGCCAATCTTGTGTCGCCTCACCTCGGTGAAGCCGTCGCGCTCGAACCACTTCAAGAGCCCGGAGCCGTCCGAGAACACAATGCGAGTACCTTGGGTCGCGACGGAGAGAATCTTGGATTGCGAAGACGTCTGCCGATTCTTCATCGTCGAGCTCTGCATCAAATCCGCCGAAGAGTACCCTGGCCGCGGACACAATCCGTACAATTCTAGTGAGCCTTTGGTATTGTACTCGCCGCCAGCGATCAGGGTACGGCCGCCTTCTCTCAACTTGGACGTTGCGACCTGCTCTGCGGACAAGTCGCTCCTTCGGCGCATTTCGCTATCTACCGTTGAGAATGGGTACGGAAGAGACGCGAGGCTGGCCAGCCGGGCGCCCGAGTGGATGGAACCCATGATGGAAGGAAATGTACGCCTGTCATAGTGGAGAATGTTGGAAAACCGCCCTGCCACATAAATGTCGTCCGAGAAAGAGTACTCGTCACATGGTCTGGGCAGGTGCAGAATGCTCAGCGGGGTTGGTTGCGACAGCGGTGCGTACGGCGGCAGTGGATCGTCAAAGACGATTCTTGACCTTTGTGCAGAAAGCCCACTCGTCGTATCCGCAGCCAACACGTCGATCTGATCGGTGGTTTCACTAGGCGACCTCACCCGCGCTCTGTAGTCGTACAAATGGATCCCCAAGGAGGTTCCCACGGTCAGTGGCAGGCCCGGAGCGGCCGAAGACAGCGCCGTGATGGACCACTCGAACATTTGTTCGCCGACGACCTGTAGACGGTTGAGATCCACTTCGAGAAGATGACCCTGGACTGCGACAAAGGCCTTGTCGGCGAAGCTGTCGACGCTAATGCACTCTAAGACTCCGGTATCAATCTTTCGTGATCTCCCCATGGTTTGAGGTCCGTCGAGGTAGAGGATGCCTGCCTGGCTTGTGGCAATTATCGCGCCTTTCCGGCCCCTAGTACCCTTCACGTCCCAGAGGCATACGGACCCGTCGTCCAATGGCGATACGACCAGCAACTCGTTGCTTGCTCGATTCGGGCTGTAGAGAGCCATTCCCCGAACATCTAGCGTATCCTCCTCGTTCCCATCTCGGATCTTGTGCTGCTGCAACCAGCTCGTTGTGACGGGCGCATAGCGTTGGATGTACTCATTGTACCAGAAGACTGGCTCCCCGGGAAACGAGGGGTCCCAGTTCGCCATGTCCTTGTACCGCTGCAACTCGCGCTGTTCTCTCGTGTCTCCATTGTAGAGGTGAGGGGATGGTTCGGTATCACCATGCTTGTTTAGCTGTGCGGCAGCGCTGAGGAGAGGGTCGTCAATAACGTCGTCGTCAACAAAGCGGGCCTGACGCCGCCGCCGGCGGATCGCCTCTAAGAAAGGTGACTCGTCGAAGGCCCTCGATCTCCAGTGGTTGTTATCGAGCGAAATCTCTTGGAGCCTTCGGCACACGAGTTGCAGGCGGGGAAAATCATAAGGGTGCAGAACTGGGGGGGGCACCGGGCTGTCAGCTGGGAACCTGGAAATCTGGAAATCTGGGGCACGCTATCGGAAAAGAAAACCTACTCACAGGAAAGAATGCGGAGGAGAATCTCGTCCGGCAGGTCGTCCAGCTTCTTGGGAGGGGACGGCGACACCATGATGGGCGTGGTTTGGAGCGTACTCTCGCGTCCACGCACTCGGGGAATACACTTTGTAGGCTGGGTTTCGGGGACGGGAGGTAGAGGGCGTAGAGGGGAGACCCAGACTACCTAGGTAGATGCATGGAGAAGAGGGTCGAAGGATGATCCTATTGTTATCGTTATCGGGGAATGACAATGCTCTAACCCATCTAGGATTAGTGCAGATCCGGGGGTGGACCGGATAGAAACGCCTGGACTCAATGGCTGGCCTGGCCTGGCCTTGGTCCAAGCTTCGCTGTTTGAGCTTTTCCGCTTCTCGCTTTTCGCTTCTCGCCCCTCGCCTCAATTGCATGTTGCATGTTGCTGCCGACTCCGTGTTGATTTGCTTCAGGTCAGGCACCCACAGGTATTCTTTTCCAATTCCTGAGAAGCCACCGTCGCTACGGGCACATCGCACTTACACATACCGTACACTGCTAGGTTGCACCAGTGAGCATGCAACGTCTGAAACGCAGTACAGCCACGTCCTCTGTTCACCAGCGGCCGGGCAGAGCCAACCGCAAAACAGCCCCGCCTGACACCCGAGAGCCGTGCAACCATGCTAGTCTTGGCATTTTGCCGATGTCGCTGGCCTGGCCGATCCCTGACTTCAGGCAGAACTCAACCACAAAAAAATGCCTCCAGCGCTACAACCACAGCATTCGATCAATTACATGCTAGATCTTTGAACTGTACACGTACGCATGCGACACAGCCTTAGAAACTGTGATGTTCTTCAAGAGAATACCCCCTATCGCAAGGACTTATGGTCTCGAGGGGTCCCCTTCAGGTGTTAGTGTTAGGCACAGGGGTCGCACAAAGTGAAAGAGTCGATGACGATGCACTCAATAGGCTGATGGGTAGGTAAGGATGGCCATTCGAATCCTGCCCTTCGGCTAAGTCATGGCTCTCTACGGATAGCAGCCCTCAAATGCCTCGCGGATGCCAGGCTATGTGCCAGCCTTCCCCACATCCAGGCCCCTTGCGTCCCCTTAGTCATCGGTCCATGACAGTTAGAACCAGCCTGTCAGCAGGAGGGACCTCTTTGACCTAGCAGCCTAGGTAAGAGTGAGGGACAGAGATGAAAACAGCGACAAATCCATGCCCATCCTTCAATTGACCTCTTCACTCCGTACCATGCACCTAGAAACAAGAGGCCCCCTTGACTCAACATCTTGGGAGAGACGCAGCAGATAAGCCATCACTCATATAAGTCTGGCAGCGCTATGCGTACTCAACATACATAGAACATACATCGGGACGGTTTCTGCCTTCGCAACCGACTCAGCCCGAGCGGCGGGTGCCAGAGCTAACCCGAATTCAGGCCTTGGCCATTTCCTTCCATCTAATGAAAGCCTTAAATCCCATTTACTGAATGATCTATTGCAAAGGTCTCTTACCGTTAGAATACCTTTCTTTACCTCAGCTTGCAGAAGACACTACACCAAAACATATTTTCTGGAGCATAAGACTCCAATTCGTTAATACAGCCACACTACTGTACGAAATAGCATCCTTTTTTTTGAGCATTAGACCGTAACTACAGCAGCAGCAGCAGCAAGTCAAATGCATACGCCTGCCACGCCTGCCACGCCTACCACGCCTGCCTAGGTACGCCTGCCAGCGCCTGCTTACACCTACGTACTGCAATTAACTTACTGATGTAATTACGTTGCTGCTTGTCATTGCCTTACTGCTTGCAATTACCTTACTGTTGTAATTGACTTACTGCTGTAATTACCTTGCAGGTGTAGCCAGGCGCTGGCAGGCGTAGTGGGCGTGGCAGGCGTATGTATTTGACTTGCTGCTGCAATTGCCTTACTGCAGCAACTACGTTGCTACTGTATTTGAGTGCTTACTACCCTTTAAGACATACTATGTAAGGCTTATGTAGTAATACAGAAATCTTACTTGGCAATAGGAGGGTGTGTCTAGTTATGTTTTTGTTTTGGCGGAGTGTCTCCTGCAGGCTGCCTGCCGTAACCTTCAGTCTTTTATAATAAAAGAATGGTATACATTGGCTCATCGATGTACAGATTGCCTCCTATTCACTCGATCACAGTTTCTTCAGGGACGTCGGTAGTACAACTGCCTAGGAACATCCGCGACGTTGATTTCGTCCTTTTCCATCTGCAATTATGGCCCGAATTTGGATTGCGAGCTTCTGCTTGCATGCCACACAGGGCCGTCAATCTACACTTGTGCAAAAAACCGAAACTCAGGATTGATACAGCACATTACGTCATTTCTAACACACCCAGTTGCTAGCGGATGTGGAGGTGTTTATTGTTTTTGTAGACTAAAATTAAGCCACGATTGTCTGCTGCTATCAGACTCTTATCCAAGTCACGTAGACGGCAGAGCCAAAAAAAAAAATTGCCCCTGCCTCCGCGACGAGAGAAGGTTTTTGAATTATCTAACACACAGGGACGTTGATGACCTGACCGATCTCAAGCTTCTCAGGGACGACACCAGGGTTAGCGCCGGTGAGGGAGTCAGTGGTGATACCGAGGCTCTGGGCGACAGCGAAAAAGGTGTCGCCGGACTTGATGGTGTAGGTGGCCGGGCCGTAGGTGACGCAGGTAGCTTCACCCAAGGGCTTCAGGCAAGAGGTGTTGTCGGGGTTGCAGACGTTGACGGGGACCAAAAGCTGCTGGCCAGCGAAAATGACGTTGGGGTTCGCGAGCTTGTTCTGCGCGGCGATGTCGCAGATGCCAGAGTTGAAGCGCTCGGCGATGGTCGTCAAGGTCTGGCCAGCCTTGACGGTGGTCTTGTGGAAGTCTCCAAGCTTGCCGCAAGCCTTGGGGGAGGGTTTCGCACCAACAGCGCTGGTAGTAGTGGCCGCCTGAAAGACTTGTTAGGTGTGTGGACATGGAGGAAAGATGCCCACGTACGGGAGGGGCGTCACATACCGGGAGAGCAACAGCAAAGCTAGCAGCGGCGGCAAGGACGGTGAAGATGGAGAACTGCATTTTGGTGTTTTGGAGGAAGCGGTATGGAATTACGATAAGTTAGGTTATAAATTCAATTGTAAGGAGTGGACAGACTACAAAAAGGATAGTCAGAGAGTAAGATATAGGTTCTTGGGAAAAGAGTGACAAAGTTGGGTGACCAGAGCATGAGAAAAGGCGCCCCGGCAGGTGGCAGAGATAGTAGTGATTATATACTTCTTTGAACCGTCCAAACTTTGTCCGGCAATGTTTGGGCCCGGATAATACCGCATTCCAAATTATTGTCGTAAAGCCCGAGATAGCTTCATTAATTTAAGTTTATGTTAATTCGCCGACACTCGCATTCCTAGCGTGCTGGAAATGAGGTTCGTCGGATGATGTGGAGTCGTTCCTCGGGTGGCTACTGGCTAGTCACGACGAGTATTAATTACTATGGGGAACTGGCTTTCTGATCATTGAGGTCTCGAGGCGTTACCCCTGCTAGCAAAAGTAGAGCTTGTGCCCTCGACAGGTCATGTACGTAGTAGTAGTAGTACTCCGGGGTGTGGTTTGAGAAACTCAATTATACATTTGCTAATTATCGGTCGAACTTACTCCTCCATGGATTCCGTTGATTGCAAAGCTGTGCCCACTCTTTGATCGACATCTTGCTCGCTAATTTCCTCAGCGCCTGTGCCGTTCATATTTCAGATAACCTGTTTGCCTGGTTGCCTGCGAGTCGCCGAGTGCTCGGAGCTCGCCATGAAGTCATTTCCTGCTAACCCACAGGTAACTCTTCAAGCTTCCATCATCAAACCCTGCGGAGGCACGCGGGATGACGCTCAACGACAAGGAACGTGTTGGCCATTGATATGTCGAAGAATAGCATCGCCTGTATTTCCCATTACTTCAACATTGGGGTTTCAGGCTCGTCTGATGTCAAAAGATCAGAGACTGCAAAACAAAACCGGTCACTGCCGTGGAATCACACATCCAAAGCAGCCTGTTTCTCGGAAGATCTCGCAGGTACACCACAGCACCAAAGGACAGAAATAAAGCTATATGATGGATCTTGCACCGTATACGCAAACGCAATAACTGATGGTTTTTGAATGAAACAGAGTTCATAGTAATTAGTAACACTACTAAATCAGCCTTTTAAAGGAACGTAACAATACTTCACTAGGTATGCAGTAGTACTGACATAACAGTGAACGCTGTATAAGGTTTCTGATCTAATTGAGAACCTTGAAGAGACACAGTGCTGCGTACTATTACCTGGCAAATGCATCTTTCCATTAAGTATAGTTGCAGCCTAACAGCAGGGTTCAAACAGTTCCTCTAGTAATCTGCTGTTGCTTGTATTAGATATGCTTTTACACAATCATGACTTATGGTACATTGAGAATGCTAATTGTGCACGCCTCCAAGCTGTTGTAGAATCTTGCGAATGACATAGTTGGGCCTTGAATGACATAGTTGGGCCTTGGCTGACGCTCTTGTCGACTAGGCCTGTTTCACTTAAGACTTCACATCAGGGAAACCACTAGGCCAGGCCTTGAGTTCCCTCCATCAGGGAGCTTGTATACTTGCCCATGTTATGCTGCTACTGTTTTTGCACTTATTTTTGAAAGTGAGAGCTGTGCAGGATACGCTCAGTAGTTCAGGCACATTCACTTTACGTAAAGTCCCAGTTCAACTATTGTAACATTTGGAAATCAGAAAGGGGCATAAGGGTAGAATGCAGGCTACTTAGGTAGGGTGCTAGTTGAGTGATCACTGGTTCTAGTCCGCTGGCAGCTGGCTTGCGTCACGTCATAGCCTCTCGTTGATTATTAAACAAGTATCTATCTACTATATAGTTGTTGATTAGATGCACTTGAGCATTCGCTGGGCCTGTATGCCAGGGACAACCTCTTTATTTGCAACAGGTCTCCCCACAAATGCGTCGCTTGAAGACCAATCCCTCCCAGCTGCAAGACGTTAGCTAACCACAAACAGGGCGCTCCGTTGTTCCTCAATGACAAAATCACATGGCGGGCACAGCTGCATTCAAGATGATAAGTAATCAATCATGTTGCAGGAGCTTTCAAGCTACCGCCAAAAGTCAAACTGCTGAGAGCCAACTAAACGCCACGCACCTAGGAGCACTTGAATATGAACGGACGTCTTGCTTACGCACTATACACAGATGGGGAACCAGGGGGGCTAGACACATCCGGATGCAGAAATATTACAACAATACGTTTTAACGTTGAAGACAAAGCGGTTAGCTGTAAAGCGGCATCTTCCAACCCAATCTTTCATCCTTCCCTGCCCTGACATCTCCTTACATCAATGCAGCAGAATTTTGTGCTGAAACTTTGCCAGTAACGAGTTGATTTCCATCATAAATCCAGTTAAATTTCTCTCTCTTTACGACGATATTGAATGAGGTCTTTGCTGCAGGCACTCTTGAGTACAACTGAGTACAACTGAGAAGCTCTTGTACACTTGAGTTGACCCTGTTAATCTACTATATCAGGCAGATCTTTGATTTTAAACTTGTACTGAAGCAGAACCCTGAAATATTTAACACATTTTGGAGATTGATTGGCTCTCTGCACTTGATACGGCACCATGGGATGAATCACATTGCCAATTCACATTAGTATCCTTCTTGAAGTTACCCAATAGGCCTGAGTCACGTAGTTGATAAAGCTTGATGTTGGACAGGTTTCTTACAGTATGTCAGCCCCTTTGATTCCTTCCGTTCAGGTTTGATTGTAAGATTTGATAAAGGAAAATAGCTTTCTGTATCACATGTTGAGGCCATGATGGGAAGTCAAGTCCTTAAAATGCTCCATCATCTTTATAATATTACCGTCTTTGATCAAAGACTTTTCTGCCTCCTGCTGGAGTCTTGTATTAGGGACAACGCAAGCAAATTTCATGATCCCTATATCGTGGCAGAACTATCTGACGACGTTCTGGTGTGACCTGCCTGCCGTGATGAATAAAGACAGAAAGACGCCATCATACACTGCCGCGCATCTGGAATGTTTCTGAGCAACTCTTCTATCCCAGAGGGCACAATAGTAAACCTGTAGAGACAGAGGTTTGCAAGCGTTGATCTAGCATTGTTCTAGCTGAAAGAAGCTAGATGAAAATTTATCATTGATGTTGTCCGCACCTGAACGCCGTTAGGTTTCGCGTAAACAACTTTTGCACGCTGATAAGTCTTGCTGACAATAAGATATGCCTTGATCTATGAGCTATCATCAAAAACTACAGCCTAAGATTATGTATATAACTATAAGGTTGGAGATTTGTAGATAATATCTGCGGGATGGCTGGTCAGATCCATTCTGGCGCACGTTACCGCTTGTAGCAGGGCAGTTATTAAATACTGGTGACATTATCCAACACTATAAACCAAAGCCTTTAGTAAACCAATTTTGGTTCTTCTAGTAGGTTTATATGCTGGTCGAATGCTTCAGAACTACTAAGTCATAACGGCTTTCAGTGATTCTTTGGTAAGCCCCAATGTCGCTGCCATCTTCAACGGATTTAGACGAAGACCTAAAATGGCGCCGATTTCATCTAGTTCTGAATCGTAGTCCCAGGCTGACATCAGCGACCGGGTCATGTAGCTCAAAATGCCGTCCATTTGAATCACATCTAGAAGTCAGTAGTATCCGGCCCCCACACCTGGATGTCAGGACAAGGGGCTTACATGGGGAACCGAAATCAAGGCTTCCAGACTGTCTCGACTCTCGAGGAGTCGCACTGACAATTAATCAGGTCAGCGGCCAAGAAAGATCAACACCAAGCTTCTGAGACAGCCTCTAATAGTTCTTTCTGTTAGAATTACTTTTTGTGTCTGGAGGTACAGGAGTTTGCAATGGCGGAAATGACTATCTTCGTCCAGGGAGCAACCACCATAGACGGCCAGTGGCTGCAGCGCGGCTTCAAACCTGTTACAACGCGCGGCAAACACATACCGTGTAACGAAACCGCTGATGGAGGAGAGCGCCATGCACCGCCCGAGTTTGATAGGTGTAATGTCTCATATAAATGCGCTCAACGACATGAGAAGGGTACCGGAGGCCGGGAGCCTCTTGGTGACTCTTCACAACTACCGCCAGCGGCGTTGTAAAAACGACCGCGACAGGGTAAGGTGTACGTGATGTTGGGTATGCAGTTCGCCATTCGGGCGACTGAACCGCGTCCGGACTACGCGATGCCGTTCGAGACACCCCTGGTTGAGATCGCCAGGGAGCAGATAAACCCAACATAAACTTTGGACGTGCTCAGCTATGCTATCCGAGAAGGTCGGCAGTCGCCGAAACTCCCATGATATGTCCCGAACTGGATGGTGAAGACAGACTGTATCGATCATTTGATCAGCACCGACCACCAGCTTGCGATACGACTCCATCAAGCATCAGGGCAGACGCCGGCCGGGCAGTCACAAACGGCATTTAGGTCGGCCGGATCGAATTTGTGGGAAATCCACGCCTGTTCTCGACTGTGAACGACTTTCCGAAAGCGAAAACTATTGCTGACGAGACTTGTTCATTGGCGGGCCTGACCCGCTGCCTTCCGAGATCCCCACCAGCGGCCGGGCCCGAAGAGCGCGGTGTGGAGAACACTCTGCGGGAACCTGTCGGTCAACTTTGGGCAAGACTCCGGTGGAGAAGACTCTGAGTGGAGAATCGCCAACCCGGACATTGACCTTGAATTCTACGCTCGACGGAACCGCCTCGTTGGGGATGCACTGGCCCAGAACCTGACGGATAAGAAAGTGGCCGTGAATGCTCTCCTGGGCTAATACATCCGGGCGAAGATTCATGAAGATCAAATCTGGGCGCATCGGCTTCGTGCCAGACTGGTCTCAGTCTGGTAATCTCTTTATGGTCTTGTCCGGTGGAAAGGTTTCGTACGCTCTGTGGGAGCGTCCAAGTATCAAAAACCGGAAATGCGACACTGAGTGCCTCTTCGTCAGAGATGTGCGTCGATGGGGTGCTGAATTTGCAGGCCTGACTGGAAGACTCGAAGTGGACTCCGTTCAAGCCTCGGTAGAGAAGGTTTGGATATGAGCATAAGTGGTAACAATTATTGAAATGAAGATCTACAGTTCTTTGATTATACTCTACTTCTATCAAGTCAACTACTCACTATTGAAAAGCAATCTCTTTGGCAGGCCCTCCTCTAACGATTGACTTACATGAGCCAACCGCATGATCGTTGTGAAAACCCCGAAGCCCTGGACTCGATCAGTGCTACAAGCACATTCGCAGCATTTGAGCACCAAAAACAAGTCGTAAGCAGCGGTGGTGTTCTTTGATAGCTATTGGTGGTAAGAGTGTTGAATGCGGGAGTACAATGTGGAGAATAGCGAGGAGTAATGGCCAAAGACAAGTCCGATCGCATGATTATACAGGCGAAACAGTAATGAACATTAGTTTTGGAGCCTCATTCACTTCAACGCGGTTTCGCTGGAGGCCGCTACCGGGAGTGGACAAATTGCGGCGCTCAAGTTCAGATGCGGGGAAGTCGGGATGCATGAGATGGCAACGAGCCGACGTTTGTAGGAGAAGGGCCTTGGGGTCCCACGACAGCTGTTCATGTCAGGGCGCAACAATCAAGGTGTTCTTTTCGGACAGGGCTGAAGATGAGACATCCGCAGGGAGGGAGATATCTTGCCTATCTTCAGGTGACCCCGGGTGCCTTGTGACGAAGGAAGCATCGTGCAAGGGCTCGTTTCTGGGAAATTGTGTAATGCTCTCGATGCGTGATAGTCTTACGCTTGGTTCACAGAACCCCAGTCCGTCAGATCCAGTGGTGGGACGTGAGTAGAAAAGGAGCGTTGGACGATCGGTGCTCAATAGGAGCATCTAGAGTCTTACAACTCTTAAGAAGCCCCCCTTCGTCGATCCCAGAGAGCGTGGAGGCTGGATGTCTGGATCGCAAACGCAATTTGAGGCAATGCTTTCCAGGGAAGTGGCACTTCTGAATCTAGCCCGGGAGTCAGCGTCATGAAGAGGCCTTGATGCACACTGGCGAATTCCACTGAAGAGCGCTGCTCGTTACTCTGGGAAGGGAGCTCGACGAAGGCAGGCGGGCGTAAAGCTCGGCGAGAACTGTGGACCTCAAGCCGGGATGCTTTACTTCAGGAGACTGACAAGTTGAAGTTTTTGGACGATCATGCAGGTGGGTAGGGTTGGCGCTTCATGCCAGCATGAAAACCGTTTCGAGTGCGGGGACCCGTGCCAGTGTTTTAGCGTTGCCTGTTTCACCAGGATTTGGCATTGTGGTGTCAGACCCGGAGCGATGGCGACTGCAGCACAATGGAGGAGCTGAGGGCTCGATGGCGCTTCGCGAAGCTGTCGCAGGTCCCAAGCCAAGCGGGGGGGGGGTTTGTTCGGGCAAGGCTTTCTAATAGCCGGTGTTACTTGTCTCGCGAAGGGTCTTGTAGGCAGAAACCAGCGCCGACGGGCTTAGGGATCCAGACTGGCGATGATACTGGAGGCGGAACGAGTCGGACTAGGGGCCAGGCAAGCCGAGCTGGGAGGGCAGGCCTCAGGGCTGTCAGCATCGAGCTGGCATAGTAGGCGGGTGTCTAGAAGAATATGCCGAGTTCCGGAACGACTAGGGCGGCCTGCTGGTCGTTCTGTTAACTTGTGTGGGTGGTCCAGTCCACTGTCCATCAGAAAGCGAGAACGAGGCAAGACTTCGGCCTTGTTGGGAAGACGACGTCGAGCCAATTGAGAAATGGGCTGATGGATGGGAAGAAGAAGGCGAGATGCTTGATCTCTTTAAGCTTGAACTGGGGAGCTAGATGCGGTTGATTAGGCGGAGTGAATGGAATAAAGCAATGACGGGTGATCTGTAAACAACATCGTACGAGTCTGACGTGGGAAGGACTCATGGATGGGCTGATGGATGGCCTCATTGCTGGGTGGTGTGGGCGACTGACACGACCGAGCAAAAGGGAAAGGCATGAGAAGAGAGAGTGTGCCATTGGGCCAGAGCCACAGATGTGTGCCCATGGGCGGCCATCCGAAGGAAGGGAGGGGGTGGCCAGGGGCGGGGGAGAGAGAAGAGGCTCGGGTCTTACAGGTTTGACAATGGAGTTGGCAAAAGCCTCGGAGGGCGCTGAAGGTTTCACATCGGGGATAAAGTGTGGATGAGATGAAAGGCAGGCAGGGGGACATGGGGAGAATGATCGTCAAGCAAGAGGCTAAGGAGTAAATTTCTAGGTCATCGGATATGTGGGAGGAACCCCTGTGCCACCACACACCCCTGTACCCCTATGACCCTTGCAGGTCTCCTTCTTTCTTTCCGTAGCACCTTCCAGGGCTGTGGGCAGGCACGCTTGTACGAATACCCAGTTATACAGTAACGTTGTACACATATCGACGATAAACTCAGGTTTCCGAGGGTCGGTGAGAGGCGGTCGGGAGCCCTCCCCCCCCCCAGGCCGGCCGTTCAACTACGGGGGACGCCCTGTGTACGGTGCTTTCTCGAGAGGCCCAGCCCTTGACTGCGTAGTCGATAGCTTCCCGCTGGTCGGGAATGAAGGTTTATCTGGCCTCACAACATGACAGACCCTTGAAGTCGCGACGTCTTCCTCCTCGTCTGCTGCTCTTATCGCCGGCTAGCCACGTGCTGGGCGTCTGCGCATCTGGACGACTTCGGCCGTCGAGGATCACGCAGGTCGTGGAATTGCATCGATAGTGCATCAGCATGTAGCTGTAGCGCAGCTCGGCAGCGGATTTAATTCCTTCACTGGGACCAGAATAAAACTCACGACATCACACACCACCGGTGGCTGGCGATTGCGGTGCAGCGCTGTGCTACCGGCGAATGGCACCTCCCCTCGCCCACCGTTAAGCGCCCGGCGGCACATTGACATGGCCGAAAGGGGTCTGGCGTCCGTGTTCCAAAATTAAATTTGGCCAATCAGCGCCTCCCCCGTGCCATCTTCCTCGACTCTCCCGTCACCTTTGGCGGCAAGAGAGCGACCAAACGTGGACGTTGACAATGGTGTCCTGACTGACCGACTGACCGACCATTGGCCGTCCTCGCCCGACACATGACGCTGCAACTAGGAACTGCATAATGCCTTGCCGACCGCAACATCATCGCGCGCATGCGGGTGCGTGGATATGAGAACGTCGAAGTTTCCCTTTTCTTCCCTCTGTTTTCCTAATTCTTCCTCTCCCCCCTCCCTCCCTGCCTTCTCGCCCTCATCCCAACAGCGCGGTAGGTACCCTTGCCCGATTCCCGGTCGTAGACCTGTTCTTGTTGGTCCCGACTTCCAACACGCAGCAATCGAACAGCATCCCAAATTCCCATCGCGCGAAGCAGGACCCTTGTTCATCGCATATTGCATCGAGCCGCATCTTTAAAGCAGCACACAAAGAAACAGACCAAGAAAAGTGTGACAGAGTAAGGGAGCAGGAGACCTGAAGACGACAGACAGCAAGAGGAAAATATCGACGACACAACCGGACCCTCCCCTATTGCAACCGCAACCGAAACGTCAGAATAGCCTCCGGGCGCCCCTCGTCCAAGCGCCTCTAACAGAAGTCGTCTCAACTCCGCCCACCACCTGTCGCACCTCACCCTGCCGTCTGATCAGTCTCGCCTCTCGGATCGGACTGATACAACTCTCTCCAACTGCGAAACCCCTCAACGTCTGATCTACCGCATCGTCTAGTCCATCACCAAGAACACACCACCCCTGCAGGCCTTGTCCCGTCCATCGCCGCCGTCTGTTTGGCCCCCGCCTCCATCACCTCGCCCGTTTTTCTTTCCTTTCCATCTGGTCGCCCTCTCAACCCAATCCACCCATTTGGCAAAGCAGACGAAGGGCGTCCTGCTCGACGGCTATTGACGAGGTTTCATGGGACACCTGACATCCGAAAGATTAGTCCCGACAATAATCCCTAACCCCTCCATTCCGCACCACACGGCGCCACCAGCGAACCCTCCTCTACCGCTTTTCGTCGCCGGATCCAAGCCCATCCAGTCCACAACGACAGGCTTTCCCCTCTTCTCACGCGAACCTTAGGCGCCGCCAAGTCGGCGAGTCGGCCGTCATCGCCGCTCCATCTCGGCCTCGACCCTCGCCCGGCTCGTCTCTTTTATGACTTTCCCCCCACCCGCCGGAAGCTTCATCTCGGTTCCCAACACCTCTCTCCCTTCACCCTCCTTGCTCTCTCCTTCTACTTCTTTGTTGTTTCTCGGCCAGGTCGAAGAGTCAAAGGTCAATCTTCGAGCCCTTGCGACTACCGAGATTCGTTCCTTTCTTTCGCTGCTGGCTCAGATCATTCTTTAGTAAACTATCCAATTCCGTTTGGCTGGTGTCTTTTCCCCCTATTCCACTTCCTTCGTATTTACTTTTGCTTCGTCAAGTGCGCCACTTTCAGTATCATAAAAAGACGCTTTTAATACGGGTTCTAGAAGAAAGAGACCGGGAATCGGAGATTGACACCGCGATAGAGTGGTTGATTGGGCTTACTGGAGTCTTCGCACCGCTTCCCCCCCTCCCCCCGACGCCGACACGGGTCGTCCCCCGATATCGATAGTCCCGAATCTGTCCGCCCACTTGTCGGAATTGTCGCAGGTCGACACCCTAATACAGTAACAAAAAGGAGGAATACTCAACTCAGCTCAAGATGGCTGGTGGCCTCACCTTTGGGGTCTTGGTCCGAAAGCAGTTTACTGCTCCCAAGTTGCTCTTCCACTTCCTCTTCTGGAGCTTCCATTGGGGCATTTTCGCCTATGGATGGTGAGCTTTTCCTTGTAATCGGCATTCCCACTCCTAATTGTATACTGATTCTTTTACAGGTGGAAACAAGCCGATGACGCGAGACTGGCGGGTTTGAACACCCTGCAGTACTCCGTCTGGATTTCGAGAGGTGCTGGGTTGGTTCTTAGTGTAGACGGGATGCTCATTCTGCTTCCCGTTTGCCGAACCGTCATGCGATTTCTTCGGCCCAAACTCCGCTTCCTTCCCCTCGACGAGAACCTTTGGCTTCATCGGCAGCTGGCATACTCGATGCTAGGTTTCACAATTCTGCACACCTCCGCCCATTACGTCAAGTAAGCTTACCGCGCCTCTGGACAGACTCGCAGATCCTAACACGCACAGCTTCTACAACGTCGAGCGAACGCAGATTCGACCAGTGACAGCCATCCAGATTCACTACGCCCAAGCTGGCGGTGTCACCGGCCATACCATGTTGCTGTGCATGCTTCTGATGTATACGACTGCCCACGCCCGCATTCGCCAGCAATCTTTCGAGACATTCTGGTACACTCACCATCTGTTCATTCCCTTTTTCTTGGGCCTGTACACCCACACCGTCGGCTGCTTCGTGCGTGACACTGCCCAGTCGTATTCACCCTTCGCTGGAAAGGACTACTGGGACCACTGCATCGGTTATCTTGGTTGGAGATGGGAGCTCTGGACGGGTGCTTTCTACCTCATGGAGCGCACCTACCGCGAAGTCCGCGCTCGTCGCCGCACCAAGATCACCCGTGTTGTTCGCCACCCCTACGGTCAGTTTGCCATGTGGATGTTTGCCATGACTAGATTACTGACTCGTTTGCAGATGTTGTTGAGCTCCAGTTCAATAAGCCCTCGTTCAAGTACAAGGCTGGCCAGTGGCTCTTCCTTCAGGTTCCGTCGATCTCGAACTACCAGTGGCACCCGTTCACTATTACCTCTTGTCCATTCGACCCTTACGTCTCTGTCCATGTCCGTCAGGTCGGTGACTTCACACGGGCTCTCGGTGACGCTGTTGGCGCTGGATCTGCCCAGGCTAAGCTCTACGATGGTGTTGACCCCATGGGCATGTATGAGGTCGCTCTTCAAAACGGCCAACAAATGCCCGATCTCCGCATCGATGGACCCTACGGAGCACCCGCTGAAGATGTTTTCGAGAACGAAATCGCTGTGCTTATCGGTACCGGTATTGGTGTCACCCCCTGGGCCTCTATTCTGAAGAACATCTGGCATTTGCGCAACAGCCCGAACCCGCCTACCCGCCTTCGCCGTGTCGAGTTTATCTGGGTCTGCAGGGACACTGGCTCGTTCGAATGGTTCCAAACCCTCCTTTCGTCTCTTGAGGAGCAGTCCAACGAGGCTGCTCGTATTCCCGGCAGCTCTGGTGTCGAGTTCCTGAAGATCCACACTTATCTCACCCAGAAGCTGGATATGGACACGACGCAAAACATTGTGCTCAACTCGGTTGGATCCGACTACGACCCTCTTACCGAGCTCAGGTCTCGCACCAACTTTGGCCGACCCAACTTCTCCAAGCTCTTTAGCACCATGCGCGATGGCATTCTGGACAGAACATACCTCAACGGCTTGGAGGGCAGCATGCGCACAACTGTCGGTGTTTACTTTTGTGGTCCTTCTTCTGCTGGTAAGTACAGCCTATCCAGAAGCCTGAAGCGCTTGGAAACTGACTAGCCCTCCCTACAGCTCGCGATATTAAGAAAGCATCCAAGGAAGCAACTTGCCATGAAGTCAATTTCAGATTTTGGAAGGAGCATTTCTAAATGCAGACATGCCCAAGATCAAAACCCAAAACTCGCAAAACGAAAAAATAAACCCGCAAGCATTGTCGGCGACATTGTTGGGTCCGTTCTGTATAAGCAGTAGGACTATGGATATCATGCCTGGTGTGAATACCTACAGTTGTCGGAGGCTTCCAGCAACGGGATGCTTGGGGAGATGCCAACAGAAAGCCGGCTGCATGGCAGCAGAAAGAAAGGCGTTGGCTGGAATGTTTTAAGACGACCACTCAGCGATGTGCATCATTTTACATGCCAGCACCCGCGTCTACAGCCCTATTGTTTCTTACTCGCCACTTGGCGCGGGTGGTTGGCGGTCAATGGTTTCTCAAAAATAAATCCCATATTTACCGTTTCTCAACTGGGGCAAATGCTTCACTTTCGTGTTAAGTGATTTTTGTATGAGCTGGTGGCCCGCACATGAAAACAGAAATATATAGGCCAGGCAAGGCTACGTTCCGCGACTTCGTTTCGTACTGCCTACGTACGAGTGCGACTTACTCTCAGCGAAGTGAACATCTGTCCACTCTACGAGGTCTCCCACGAAGGGTCGCTTATTCTGACTGGTTCAGTCAAGACAGGGTACAGCAGCTGAGCCGATGTTGTGAAGCGCACTGGTCGGTCGCTACGCCCGCCTAGTGCAATCTAACTTTCTGCCCGGCGGCCGGGTGGTTGCCGTTCTGAACCAGCGGAATCACCGATGCATCGCAGTTCTTCGGCGAGATGCAAATTGAAAAAAGCTATGCGGTGACCAAGAGCCGCAATGTGGCCATTGCAGAAGAGCAGATGATCAGCAGGACACGGGAGTAGACTTGGCCCCAATGATCGATAATAGGGGAGGTGCGTTAGTTACTAGTAGTGGTGGCGGTATGTGCTGCTAGTTCAACCTGTTGGTGTTTTGAACTATTGAAGGGGTTGCGGCGGTATGGCTTGTGAGTGTGTGGAGGTTTGGTGTAGTTCGGTCAGAATCTACGACTTATCATCGGTGAGTATCTGCCGGCTTATGCCGAGGGCTAGCGGCGGAGTGAGAGAGTTAAGTGAGTGTCTTTGGGGCTCATTCAAATTTTGCTCAGTGGCATGATGTTCGAAAACATTCCCGGCCACGTGTGTTAGAGAGGGCTTTGACGGTGACCATACAAGCCACATTAGGCCGACAGAATAAAAAATGAAACTGCCCATCGCCGAGATCAGACGGGTTTTGACGAGTTGGAACGAAGGCGACGTCTGACAATCTTGCGTCCGGGAGGGCGCCGCGGGGTGCGAGGAGATGGCGTCTGCGGCTGACCTTCCGTGGCTAATCGGCGGTTCGGACGTCTCCCGAGTTGCCGATGGTGAAAGAAGAATATTCCGTAACCCGAGTGTAGCGAACGGTTTGATGTCTCGCTGGAGAAAGGAATTCCGAGGATATAGCTTCCCCCATCTGCATTCATGGACTGGTAAGCCTCTTACTAAGAAAGTGGGCAGGTTATTAGAAACCTGACGGGGTCGGATCACGGTTTGACGCGTACGTTTCGGTGGGGGGAGGGTTTTCCCCCGACGTTGTTTGCCCAACCTTGGGATGATTGAAAATAGATACAGGTTTGCCCATGCGAGGCTGAGTGGTTTACGTATGTGAATGGGGGGGAAGTTCGTCCCAACTTCCCCAAAACGCCTTTTGATAACCGTGGGAGCTGATTGGACTTTAGGGTGTTATACCAGTTCTGGGAGTGGTACATTCGGGTCTGATGTGGCAGATGGCCTCATAGATGAAGATCAAGGTTGGTTTCTCAGTCGACAAACGTAGAGGTGTGACTGAGACTTGGTTGCTCAGCCTGGGCTGCTCATTTTCTACTTTGCCCTCAAAAGCTTCTGTCTCGACACATTGAAACTCCAAAACCCGTACCAAGCCCATACCAGCGGCATCTAGACGCAGTAGTCGCTCTTTCCACTGCCGCCATCCTCACAAGTGCCGCAGTAGACATTCCAGCGGATCCACCCTTCACTACCGCAATCGAAGAGAGAATGTCTCTCATACGGGTCTTTGGCAGGAAGTCCGACTCTCTTGAGCTCGTTATCAATCTGACAATCTCCCGTAGGTAGCTTCCTGTTAGACGGCACGCAGACGTTTTGGGGAAGAAAGACGCACCTTTTTTCAGTAGGTTGTAGCCACAGTACTCGAGGCCCTCAGTACAGACTTTGGCCTCGCCAAGAGGGAACAGGACGCTTGCCAACGCCAGAAGAATCGTGACGGGCTTCGTCATGATGGCGGTAGTGGAAATGTGCTTCGGCACGAGTGAGTCTGATGGAGATCTCGGAGTATTTGTTCGAGTTGTTTCGATGTCTATACTATTATCCTGATAGCCTCTGAGTACTGGGGAGATACCAGGTTTATAATTTCATGCTCATCAATCTTGCATGTTTAAGTGTTACTAGATCTTGTGTGAAAGAGCTGCAAAGCTCTCGGTCATAGCATGTTACGTCGGTCCCTGCCAATGGCCCAGCAGAGTTGCCTATTGAAATACAGCTTATGAAGACGGGGCATGTAGTGCAACAAGATTGGTGCAGTCACCGATGGTCAGAGGCAAATAAATACGAAATCCAGACATCAGCCGCTGGTGGTAGCCGTAATAGACATCTGTCGGTTGATGTGGTACATCATTAGGCGTCAAGCCTGTGCATGTGCAGTACGCGATGCCAGAACGACGTAACACAACATGCTAGCCATCTGGATCCATAAACCATCAAAGCTTTGGAGAAATGCAGTTGCAAGTTGCTACATGAGGCTTCCAGGTTAACCATAATAAGGTCGCGCGAGACCGAAGGAAGAGTGCAGGCATTAACCCTTTTCTTAGTAATTCGGGCTTCATTCTCTTGTTGCCATCGTCGCTGTGTCTTCTAAAGCCCGATAGTGTTGTCTCCTAAGATACCCCAGATTGACCCTATGCCAAGTTCCAGCAAGTCTGAAATCAACTTGTGTGAAATTTAGCAAGCAGTCTGAGCCGCCCTACATGTACAGGACACATATAACATTAGCGTCGCAAACAGCGCAGAGTTACATATTAGCTAGTCAAGCCCAGCTATAAAGATATGCCTACCGCAGCTACTTTAGCTGCGCTTACTCTCTCTTGCAGACGAAGCTAAGCTAGCACGTCTTTGTCTTGCGGATAAGCCGACTGACAGTGCTGGTATTACACATACGTCACAGATAGACAAACCCAAAAGCCGTACGATACACTTTCACTACCCAAATTTCAAGCTTGTCTAACTCATCGGTTTTCAGTTAGCCTTAAATCAGGATTCAGAGACAAATTGACGACTATGAGTATATAGGTCTCACTGCTGCATCTTTACTAACACCAGAATCAGAGTTTCAGCACCTTTACAACCCACAATACCTTACATCTTTAAAGAAAATATTTCCATTTCCTTTCCCAGATAACCAGTTAATTACAATGACTCTAGTATTATCCTGCATCTTCCCTCTGTTTGCAACGCTATTCATAGTCCCTGCTGTTCTTGCTGAATCGCCGTCATAGAGTCCTAGGAGGAATGATTCAATACAAAGTTCGAGTAGTGATTAACATAAGGCTTAGAGAAAAGCCACAATTACAAAGCGCATTTCTCATTGCAAAAGACCTGAGCATTATTATTCACTAAACTATGTAGGTATTTGTATAAAATGGCTATAAACTGACATCTGTAGAAAGTCCTCATGTCAAGCCATACCTCTAGAGCCAGAATAAAGCTTGTACTTCAAGCAAAAGCATCCTAGTAAGTCGCATAACGAATTCCATCAAACGCCCTCAGTGATGTTCTAACACCCTAACGCTTATTGGCAACTCATTAGACAGGAAAACTATGGAGGCCAACTACAGAAGATACAAATGCACTTTCGTAGACATGGGATGCAAGGCTGAGTTCCGCACCGAGGCGGCCTGGAAAGCACATGAGGAGGATAATCACCTCATAGTGGAGTCCTGGCAGTGCCAAGAGAAAGCAACCGACAAGCCGGCCTTCATCTGCAGTAAGGCTTTCTTTGTACTGCAACACTTCAAAGACCATCTGAAGGATGATCACAAGATGAATGTTGTTCTTGAGGCCGACCTTGAACGAGGTCATTTTGGGGGAGGTGGCAAAGGACAATTCTGGTGCGGCTACTGTCGTTCACCTGTAGTAGTGAGTGGTGGCGTAAGTGGATGGCACCAGCGACAGGCACATATGTCACGCCATCACACCGTACTACAGACTGTATTCCCCCCGATGGAGTTGCCAATCTGGATGCCGTTGGACTCTCGACTGCGGTAGAAGGTTGAAATTGGGAGTTGACAAATGATCTGTCGTGAAGCATAAGTGCTCCGTCAGCCACATGAAGGAGTGCAGAGGCAATTAGCTTTGGAAGTATCTCAAAGCATGTTTTGAACCACCGCGCTGCAGAGAAGTTGGCCCTTGCTGGGCCTGAATGCAACATAGTGATTCCTTGATATGCTTGGAGACTCAAGAAAGCTCGAGCCTCTCTTTTGCCAAATTTCTGACCGCTTTTCAAGAGATTGGGATAATTGCCTCGTCAAAATGTTTGAGGAGCCAACATCTTTGATTCGATTGAAGTATTTTTTGGCCGACGGCTCAGTGCAAGTTTTACATCCATTTGTTGATACGTCATCAGCCCAGATGGGCGCTCTCACCTCCATCACACCCTCTTTGGCTGCCTGCTTGCTCTCTATACGTACGAGGTTATAGAAACAACCACAGAGACCAACCTCCTCGATTCAACCTTGCAAAATGACGTCGACTGACGGCGACACTGGTTACAAGCGGTTAGATAACTCAAGCGCTGAGGCAAAGGGACTCTGCAACCTCATGCAGAAAGTCATTTCCGAAATGCATCAAAGAGAAGCGGGGCCGAATCCGCATTGGCTGTTCTTACTTTACCACTAGCCAGCTATTCGAAACCTCGATCTTCAACTTTGCTCGAAGCGTGGGAGCATTGCGGCTTACACCTGTGGAATGAAAACGCGCTGGTTTCTACTATCGATGCTGTGTGTCTTCGCAAAGCAGTCTGCGAGTCTTTGGTCGCTATGGTCGATAGGTCGCCTAGGTTCCCAATCGTATGCTATTCATCCTCTCATCCAATATGTTCTTCATGTGAAGCGAAACAGGGTATCCTATACACCTGAAGACAATTGCAACCGCACGTAAGTCCAAAATTGTTGGGGATTTGAGTTCTCCGAGAGGTTCAGAGAATTTTCCATTATGTGTGCGATGGCAAAAAGACGGAGAAATGGACTCGTTCAAGACCGGAATGAGCAGCCATTGCCAACCGACAATGGTAATTACCCTTTGCACGCAGCAAAAGCCATCGCTGTGTGTTTTCAAGCTTGAAACTCTCACACAGCGAGAGTGCCGTCGAGTTGAGTTCATGAGGAGTTTAGACAGCCGATTGGATACATAACACAAAGTGCATTCTTGATCTTTGGGGCATGTGACGCTGAGTTTCATACTCAGATTTTCACGGTGCATTTTGAAGAGCGGCAGCCAAGACCAACTTGATAGGACGCCTGCCAAGCTTGCAGAGCAGCTCTCTGACTGCCGGCGACGGAGAATCTGGGAGCAAAAGTCACAAGGGACGTTTCGAGAGAAATTTATGGACCAAAATCAAAAAGGACTCAGGCTCGCAGGTGAACCGTATCACAAGCCAGCCGAAAAGCCTCTCCTTCTTGATTGAACGTCGAGAAGTGGCGTTCTAGGGTAAGCCCAACACAGGTAGAAGAGGCAGTATGTGTTAGGCTTGTGAGGGGGGGGGGGGTGGTGTTCACTCAGTCAGTTGTCATTCACCGACCGGTCGGTACATGGTCCCTTGTGGGACGGCACCTGCACAGCGACTAGAAAAAAAGGGGGAGGGTAGTCTCCGGAAATCTCGTGTTTTGCGGCGGCTGCCGAGGCTTTGTCTCGCCTTCTGAAGCAACTTCTCCGTCCAGGTGTGTCGGGTGACTGAGGCTGAAGGGGCTGGCCCATCCCGCGATGCCGCCCACCGTCACACCTCGCTGAGGCTGCTTCGGTCGGCGGGAGGTTCGGCGAGAGGTTCGGCGGGAGGTTCCCGAACCAGTCCGAAAGCGGCAAAGTGCGATATCGGAGCTGGCCAATACAGCGAACCCACTTGGTAGCGGGTGGAACCATCTTCTGCTTCCTTTCAACCTGCCACTACGGATACTACATAGGCCTTTCCTCGTTGCTCGGACGCTCAAACTACCTATCCGTAGCAACATTGCTAGGCAGGCGGATGAAGAAGCAGCCAGTCAGGGTTTTGACTCCATCACTGGCCGCATCCTCAGCGGCCGGAAGAATGCAAACCGAGACAAGTGATGAACTCGGAAGGGTGGGGTCCGTTGGGCTCACCGGCTCGAGGGATGTGGCACCCGCTGCCCGTCCCCGCCACCCTGTTTTTCAACTCACGTCGTGCAAGGACGGCGGGCGGACGCCACCGATACACGTGGTTCCGCCAGGCATGAGTGACATCTATTGCGTATCTTGTAGTTGGCCGCTTGTCTGTCGTGGATAGGGTGGGTGGATGGACAAGAAGAATGGAAGGCCCAAGACAACAGGAGGAATCCAGTCGTTGATTTCGGTCTTGTTTTCATGCACGTGTCATGCGAGCCGTCACAAACAGACGGCGCGACGGCTATCTGAAGCGCGAATCCCACCAGTGCGTGCGTGACGTGCATATGCCGCTAAACATAGACACCCATTGATGGTGCCAGGCCGCCGAGTAGACGGGGAAAGTCTAGAAGGAAGAATACCGTACAGACAGTACGTGGGAGTGGAGACGCGCACGCTGGACGGTCTCGACGACGACGTCGGCCGCTTGTTGAGGTGTCGACTGGTGTTGCAACGTTGACGCGCCCAAAAGAGGAGGCATGGCCGCGGTGTGACTTGGAGAGGGCGGCTGGTCCGTCGTGGTGGGTAGCGATGTCGAGAAAGAAGCAAGATACCATGAACATTGCAGTCTTCATCCGTGATCCTTGTTATCATGGGCAATCCCGACAATGGGGCCATCAAGTTTTGTTTGGGCCGTTGCAAGCCATGACCCCAAGTGCCAAGTCGATTCAAAGGCATATAGTAAAAACGACGTTGCGAGCTTCATTTCGTTCGAGAGGGAGTGTAGATGCCGCGGGATTGGGAAGCAGGCAATGATTCGTGAATCAGACCAAAAGAAAGAATTGGTTGCTAGTGTGGGAGGGGATGAGCGGAGATCTATCGGGAGGAGAGTTGCGGTGAGGCTAGCGGTATATCCCGGCCAGGGCACAACACCATTGGTCGAAGGGTGAGCAAGAGCAGAGAGAGACCCAGGATGAGTGGTCGCAGCCTCCGGTGATTACATCGTGGGGCGTCGGGACCCAAAGACAGCCTACCGCCGGCGCGGTCGAAGGTGAACAGGTGAGATTTGGGGTCTGAAATGGGGCAAAAAAAGATGTGAGTGCCGATTTCAGGTGAAGTACAAGACAACCCGCGAATTGGAGGAAGCTCGGTCCAATGAGTTTGTAGCGCATTGAGGGCAACACCGAGTTTGATTCTGGACCTCACACTTGTAGCGTTGGGCCGTCACGGGTAGTTGTGAGATGAAGCACGGGGGGGCTGGGCCTTTTCCGATGCTCCCATGCGAGGTCCAGAGTCGAACGGGCCGTCTATTAGTTGTTGGAGTTGCAGCTCGAAAGGAAGCGAAGGTGAGGGAGGAGCGACAACTCATTTACACTACCTAGCTAGCTACCCGATCTCGCCACAAACCTGGTCATCAAGTACTTCCTCGGTGGGCGGAAGAGCAGGGAGCGGGACCATACGATGAGAGCCGCTCACTGTACGGCGCAGTGCAGCGCCAAACGAATGAGACGGGGCAAAGGGACAGGAAGGACAGGGTCCACGTGGTGCGCATGACATGTCTTTGCGCCAGGGCCATTGGCATTGTCTCGCTAGAGGCGCTCCCATCTTTCTCGTTGTTGTGCCTCGCCCTTCCCGGAATGGGTACGCATCGGTTAGATTAGGTAGGGAATGCAAACCCACACGACAGACAAGCAGACTGTGCTGCTTTGCGCCGCGCTGTGCTGGTCGAGACACTGGTTGGGTTCCCCTCCAAGCAACACGGAGTAAGTAGGGTGAATTGACGACGTGACGTGACATGACTAGAGGCAGTGAATTGGCAATAATACGTCCCAGGCTCGAGAGGTTGAGTTTCTTTTCACCATCACGTCGGTTGCCATTTACGTTTCCGCGATCAAGCCGCACACATGCCAGGCGGACGGGGCACGGGTAAAGTGGCACCCTCAGCCGAAGACGCCGAGATCAAACTTGCACACCATCTCTGGTCGGTGAGCGCCGCTGGGTTGTTGAAGATCACCGATCGGGCCGTAGGCAGACATACCTATGTACCTTGACTGCTCGGAAACCGGTGTGGTTGAGGCTGGCGCATCCTTCGAGACTGCCTAACGAGCGGTCCGTCAAGTTGATGCTCACGCGTTTCCTTTGGACTCGGCGGCGAGGATGCTCGGGCATGAGTGAGTGAGCAAAAGAGAGTATCGTGCAGCTCTGCATCGTATCAGAGAGCACCGTCGGGCTTCCCGCTCCTCTTTTCTTTTTCGGTGAAAACGGCGTGTTCGGATTTTGGAGGCGACCGCTGCAGTGTTGGCCCGAGAAAAGACAGGCACGCCCCCATGTTTTGCCTTTGATTCAAGCATCTCGTCTAGATCTTGGAGTGGGTCGTGGGGATAGGGACCAGGCAAGAAACCAATCAAGATGGGGGGATGGGAGAGGAAACGATGTCCGGTGGTTTGGCGGCAAAAGAAACCGTCGTAATTATGTGTCCGTCCCCCCTTCTCCTGCTCTTCTCGTCCTGCCCCTCGCCTTCTGCCAATCGCTCCTCCTGCTAATCGCTCCTCCTGCCTCTTTCCCTTCTTTCACCTGCCAACCCAAGACAGGAGGAAGGAAAAGTCGGTAGGTACTTACTTGCTACCTACCTATCTACCTACCTACCTACCTAGGTACCAAGATAC
The DNA here is from genome assembly GCA_003386485.1 of Colletotrichum lentis. Taxonomy (NCBI): domain Eukaryota; kingdom Fungi; phylum Ascomycota; class Sordariomycetes; order Glomerellales; family Glomerellaceae; genus Colletotrichum; species Colletotrichum lentis. The sequence continues at coordinate 518,536 of NWBT01000043.1, forward strand.
ATGGGTACACCACTGTCACCAACGGTATAAAGTCACTTGCCTAACAAAAGACATGAGTGTGTACGGAGCTGTATCTATCCGTACCTACCTTGGAAAGGGACCCCACGCCCGCTAGGATCCCACGCTGCCCTCACCTTCCCTCGTTTGATTTTGGCAGAATCTGGTGCGTGCGTGCGCGTGTGGAGGAAGGCCATACATACCCCCCCTTTGGAAGCCTTCTTTGGAGTATTGACAAACATGCCAATGCTCCCTCCACCCCATGCCTTCCCGGCCCATCGAAGGTGGGCAGCATTGTTTCCCCCACCTGCCCTTCCAGGATTAGAATAATATAATAAAACGGTGCCGGGTCAAGCGCTCCATAGCCTGAGAAGTAAGGTGTCCCATGAATACCTGTCCAGATGCAGCGCATGCCATGTCTGGGGGCTAAGGCCAGAACGAAAGGAAAGGGCACGGTGTAATCGCAGATGCAATAGGTGCAGGGCCGGCGTGGATGTGCGGCTTCCTTTCCTACATAGGCATCTCGATGCAGTGTACGGAGTAGCTGGGGTCTGGAAGCTGAATTCAAAGCGGTTGACATACGCACATGCGCACGCATCTCATTGGCAATGGAAATGCTGGGCATGAGAAAGAGGTACCCCGTGCGTGTAAACATACCCAAGGTCTGCAAGGCGGGAGTGTCGTGCAACCTCCAACCTCGCTCGCCTCCACTGCCCGACCGACGATTCCCTCTCGGACCTGTAGTGCTCTGCCGGAGTATCTTTTCCTCCAGACGTCGTCATTATCGGTACCAGTTTGCTCATGAGATACCGGGCCATCGGAGGCCCAACAGCATCTCGCATTCACAAATTGCAGGGAAGTTCCAAGTACCTAAGTAGCCCATTGCCCTTTGTGGGGGAGACTCGCTCCCCAGGTGAGCAAATGTGAGATCGTAAACCAAAAGACCAAGTCTTGAGGCAAGCATTGGATAAAACCAAGTCCACCGCCAGCAACTATTTGGAGGAGCAGAATATCAACCCGGGCATTTTGCGGGCGATTCTGGGCTGGATTGTATACAGCCCGCAGTAACAATAAGCAACAAGCAGCAGCGCTGCTGCACCTCGACCTGGACTTGGACGTGGACCAAGCGACCTGGCTCGGGAATCGGGATATCCAAAGAAACACGTCCCGGCAGCAGCGCACAAAACATCAGACCAAGATCCCTGACCCGTCGGCCAGGTAGGTCCCTCACCTCGCTCACCTCACTCAGTGTCAAAACCCAAGCATCCGACCCGACCCTCTGAACCCCAAAATCCACAACCTCCACGATCCCTGCCGCTGGGTCCTCACCTGTTTTTCAACCCGAAGCCAACCAGTTATTACTTCTCATTGCATCTCTTCACCACATAGCCTGAGATCGGAGAAAGAAAGACACACGCAGACATACACACACACTGAGAGAATGAGAATTTCGATCACACCGTCCAGCAAATGTCATCGTCCAACCTCTCCCCATCTTCCTACCTGTCCGTCTCTTCTATCCTTAACTGAGACCACACACGCACGCACATACACACAATCGACGTCTACCTTTCTGTCCCTTTTCCTCAGCGTGACACCCCGGCCCGACCGAGCCTGAACCGTACCTTACCAGAAGTACTTCCGACACAGGCGCATACACCCCACTGACGCCATACACACGGCTTCTGAAGGGTACATATCGGTACCATAGGCGCCCATCATCCATCACTACCGCCTCCCGCCGACCTTATTCACCCACCACCAACTGCACCCAAGGTACTGAATTTAGGTACTCACGTACCGTACCGGGGCCCTGGCTTGTGCCTTTGCCTTTTCTTCCCTCTTTCCCTCTCCGGTGCTCGGTGCACGTACCCTTAAATCTTGACCGACCGACCTTATTTTTTATTCGTGGTCCTTCGGCCTCGGCCCTCATCCTCGCACCTTCACACACCTCGAATTGAGACGGTCCTCCACCGAAAATCAAACACGTCGTCTCTTTCCTTCTCTCTCACATTGTTTCCTACATTCCCCGCCGTCTCTGGGGTGTTTCTGCCCGTCTTCCGGGTCTCAATTGCTGCTTCTTGCCCTCGGCGCATCTGGTTTTGGCTGCTCCCCACCTCTGAGGACCCATTTCTTTTTACCCCTCACTTTTCTCTGTTCGCTCACTCGCGTCGGTGAATCTCGGTGGGGCTCTCCTCACACAATCTGCTCCAACTTCAAAGAAAACGCGCGACAGCCACGCGGAGCAAAAGTAGAGAGAGAAAAGGTGAGAGAGAGAGAGGGGGGGAAAGAGGCAGAGACAGACAGACAAGACTTAGAGAAAAGCACCGGGGGTTTCTGCTCGCCAAGCTCTTCTTCCATTCCTTACCCACCCACCACCCACCACACACACACACACACACACACACACACACACCGAGGATGGGTCGAGGGTAGTTGCTGCTGTGACAAAGGGATTCAAACAACACATTTCCAACCATGCATCCGGCTCCGAGTCTGCTGGAGGCGCCTCCGAAAAATGGCAGCGAGGAATCTGGCAACAGACCCCAAACTGGCTCACCTTCATTGTCGCATCATGAGCTGCCTCAGTCTCAACACTCTCCCGTCCAACAACAGGTGCAGCCGTCGCTCCAACAGCAGCCTCAGCAGCAGCAACAAGAACAAGAACAACAACAACAACATCAGCAGCAGCAGATCACACCTCAGCAACGCCAGTCTTCACAGCAACCTCCTCCCACCCCCGGCCAGTCGGCTTCTCCTCCCCTAAGGAAGGACACCAACTCGTCCATCTCAACCCAGGCTACTGCGGCCTCCGCAGTCACCAATATGTCCGCGGACACAAGCAACACATCGTACAGTGCCGACACCTCTCCTAACTTAACATCCATATTCCATGTCAAGGATGGCTCCGACGTCTCTAACCGGGTCCGCGCGAGCAGGAGGCGAACCGGCCCTTTGTCCCAACAGCAGAGAGAGAAAGCCGCCCTCATAAGAAAGCTCGGCGCTTGCAATGACTGTCGTCGTAGGAGAGTTGCAGTATGTCCCCCGCCCTGCCCCAGCCTTCGTCGCGATGTATGCCGTGCCAAAAGTGCCCACCCCTGCTGACTGTTTTGCTCTCGTCAAGTGTCACCCTAGCCATCACAATATGACTTGGGAGGACGCCGTCAGGAAATATCATAGGTCTCACAGCCCGTCGATCCAGGATATCGCCCCCTCCATGTCTACCCAGCGCCCACTCAGTCCTGCTCCTGTCATGAACAACGTAAAGTCAATGTACGCCCAGGACCCCCAGGAGATGGACATAGACTCTCCAACACCCCCAGGACAGCACCGATTGAGCGAATCCCGCATTCGCACGCCGCTCCCGACCGGTCCCAGGCTCGACAAGCCACCAATGTTACCGGGCATCGAGAGCCTCAAGTCGGACCTGCAGACCAACGTTTCAAGGATACTGTCTACACCCAGCCGTAGCCGCTACTCCAGTGCACAGGCTCTACTGCTGTACTGGCAAGATGACCCTGATGTTAGTGTCGGAAATTCCGTCAAGGAACTGGGGGAAGTCTTTGACCAGTATTACCGGTATACGTTTTCCATCACCACGATTCCGCCTGCCTCGGAGGCTTGCAAAAGCCCCTGGAGATGGCTTTCGCGGAAGATCACCGACTTTGTCGAGGACCGCGACCAACGGGACGTCTTGAAGATTGTCTACTACAACGGCCACTCCTATCTGGACGGGAACCGGGAGATGGTACTCGCCAGGTGAGTTGCTTGCCGCGGCAGTGTTGTGTGGCCGGAGAACTGACATCCGACCAGCTCTAAGGACAAGGACAAAGCCGAGACGATTCGATGGAGTGGTATCCAGCAAGTATTGGAGGAAGCGTGCTCGGACACGCTAATCATCATGGACGCGGCTTTTTTTCCGTCTTCCAAGATGCACCGCCAACAGGGCGTTTTGGAATTAGTGGCTGCGGCCGTATCGGAGGAACACTTCGACGCCCTAGATCGCTGCACCTTCACCAAGGTTCTCACCGAACATCTCAAGACGCGCGCCTCGCAACGCTTCACAAGTCCCTTCTCGGCTGCGGAGCTTCACTCGAAGCTGCTGTCCAACTACCCGTCTCTCGTGCAGGACAGGAATCCCGAAAAGGAAACCATCACAAGCTTTCCCTCGCCGCTGCATATGCAGGTATCCGGAAACGCTCGGCTGCCTTCGATCCTCCTCGCCCCGCTCAATATCGGCCCCTTGAGGACGAGCTTGCCATTCAGTACGGAGGGCCAGCAGCTCGTGCTGTCTTTCCGCATTGGCGACGAGCCCATCGACATCGACAACTGGACCGAGTGGCTCAGGATGATGCCCGAGGGGGTCAAGGATGTGAGGGTTGACGGCCCTTTCCGGCCGCCCAGGTAGCCTGTCTGGACCGCCAATAGAAGAGGTTCCTCCTGGCAGCCCGGAACAGCCGTCAAGAATAACCCGGCGGTACATTAGCGTCACTCTTATACGTTTTTCAAACTCTCCTGGGCTCTTCGGACGGGAACATAGTCCGACAAGGAGCACCAGGCACAGCGAGGAAACAAAGCACGACGGGTAACGAGTACCCCGCCATCGAGATTGCAGTCGATGCTGCATTACGTGTATGTACTGGCTCACCTCTGTCGCTGTTTTAACTCCTCGCCTCCGCCATCGACTCCAATCCTCCCACCAGTCCCTTTTGGACTGGCTGTCAAGCGTTTATGGCTTATTTTCACGACATATTTTGCATCATTCATCCCTACCTCCAGTCAGCCTTGGGGGAGGGCGAAGGTCGGGGGAGTCAGAGAGTCAATCACCAATTCATACGTCCACCAACACTCAACAGGCATTTGAACCAAGTGTTGTTTTGGGAATCGGTTTTGAGACGGTGAGCAAGTCTCATGTCACCGGGAGTTGCTTCTGGAATTTATGGAAAGGGAGGCAGACAACCGAGCCCTGAGGGGAAAGCATGCATTGCAGGCGGCAGATCCAAAGCGCGCGTCGTTTGTCCGATTTGCTGATTTCTTTTTCAAATAGCTTGTTTGCATTAGTTGATATCCCAAACTCGCTTTTCTGCCGACGATTTAAGCCTCTGGAATCTGGAAACCTCTTTGTCATGATACTCCGTGGTCCAAAAATTTTCCAAACGGACGGTTCACTCCAGTATGCTGACATGCTACTCTCAGGGGAGCGACGATGTAACGACGCAGATCAATGATTATAAAAGACAAAAGGGGAAGAAGATGAAGGGGAAAGGTCCTTGGATTATGCTTGTGGTATACAGAAACGGCCGTTAAAAACTGCGTACAGCAACAAAAGTCCAAATCCTACTCGCCACACTCAGAGGACGAGCATCACGGACGCCACGGCGCTCACGACGCCCGCCACCAGACTGACGCCCACCCTCGCAGCGGGGTTGTTGACCTCGATGTTACCGATGGAGAAGTCGGGATTGTACTCAATGTCGCGGGTATCGAGTGTACCGTTCCAACAGTAGCGCTGGAAACAGGCGGTACAGGCCTCGGGGACCGTCTCGCGGGCGCGGTCCATGCTGCGCGAGAGCACGGCGCAGGCGACGCAGACGGGCCATTGGGCGTCGAGGGTGGAGTTGCCCTGGGTTGCTGCGTCGTAGCCGTTCTGGATGATGGCATCGCGTTGGGGCAGCTCGTAGCTGGGGACGAAGGTAGAGACGTTGGAGTGGGCGACGTAGGGCGCGTTGGGGATGTAGACAACGAGCGGCGGCACGCGCTGTGCGCCACGGAGGGTGAAATTGGAGGCGTCGCAGCCGAAGAAGGTCGGGCGGCGGTTGAGGCCGAGGTTGATGAAGGTGTTTGCATCGGGCACGGGGGGGAAAAGGGTGCCGTTGGCAATGGGCTCGGCGACGCGGTCATAGGTGGCGCGCAGGGCGGTACCGTTGGGCCAGTTGAAGTTGGTATCGGCAGAGGAGTCGACGGCGAAGATGACGTCGACGGCGCGGTTGGGCTGGATCAGGGGGTGGAGGGGGATGTTCTGGAGATCCTCGCCGCCGTCAACGAGCGAGAGCTGGGTCTGGTTGGCGTTGAGGTTGGTACGCGGGTTCCAGCCGAAAAAGGGATTCGGCACGTATTGGGCGATATCGTTGTTGTCTTTGTCGAGGGTGTTGAGAATTTTGGTGAGGGCTTTCTGAATGAAATCGGGGAGGCCGGCGGACGAGATGTTCTGGAGCATGAACTGGTTGAAGAGAGTCGACGAGGTGCCCATGACGAAACCGGCCTGGTCGAAGCCGCGGACGCAGGAGCCGTTGTCGGGGACGCGGCCCGCAGAGAAGTTGGAGGCGAGGTAGCGCAGGGGCGCGAAGCCAAAGGCCGTGTTGTCCCAAGTACCGAGCTCGAAGGGGTTGAACTCGTAGACGGTGGCGTTGAGCGAGATGATGCGCTCGCCGGGGGCACGACCATCGGCGATGAGGATGGGAAACGGCTGCTCGCCGGACTGGAAGTCGGGAGAGTCGGCGATGGAAGAGAAAGTGTAGGCCGGGCCGCCATCGGTAGCGTTGACGAGCTGGTACGAGAGGGCGCGGCCCCAGTAGTCGGTGATGGAGACCTCGAAGCCCTCGTCCTTGGCGCTGACCTGGCGCGCGACGTCTCTCCAGTACTCGGCCGTGTTGAGGATGGAGAGGCCAGACTCGCGAGGACCGGAAAAGATGGAGCGGTCAAACTTCCAAACGGAGGACCCCGGCGAGCCACGCTGCAGATCGGTGACGGTGGAGAAGTTGTTGGTGAAGATGGAGCCAACGAGCCAGCCGCCGCCCGAGAGGCCGGCAAGGTAGGTGGCGGACTGGAGGAGGCCGCCGATGCCGCCGGCCGAGGTCGAGTTGGGCGTGCGGCTGTCAGCGGCGGCTAGAAACCCGGCGCCGTTCATGAGCGCACGGTAACCGCCTCCTGACATGGCAATGGCAATGTTGGGCAGTCTGGATGACGAGGAGCCAGCGCGGTCGATGTAGGCGCCGGCGTCGAAGTTGGGGATGTTGGCGTGGGTGAGGAAGTCGCGCATGTGCTCGACGGTGGCGTTGCGGCGGCGGGAGAGCCAAGCCGTCTCGTTGGGCGACAGGGCGGAAGCGGACCGGATAGTGGGACGGGCGGCCGGACAGTCGACGATAGACGGGGCGTAGCCTCCCGAGGGGGAGTCCGGGAGGGCGCGGGGGTCCAGGGTCTCCATGAAAAGACCGGCCGCCATTGGCTTGATAGGATCGACCGCCCACGCCGGACCTGCCACGGCGGCCACTGCCAGCAGAGATGAGAGTATCATTCTGTATGAGTGTGTCAAGTCCCCCTTTTTTTGGGGGGTGGGGGGAGGGGGGGGGGACTTTCAAATACGACAAGGGAATAGTCGGGGTCGTATCTTTTCAGGATATGTAAATAGGAATGCAATAGGAGAGGGGGGGTATCTGTGGGTTGAATTGGGCGTTGAAAGAAGATATAAGGGCGACAACCCAGGGCCTAGGCGGGGAGAAAGAAAGATCGGAAGCGACGGAAGAGAAGAGTGGCGGAGGATGTCACTAGTAATAACGGAGCCTAACGACCATTGACCCGTCCAGCGGCTGTGCGGTATGGTGCGGTGCTTTACGACAACCTGATTAGGATGGAGAGGCTTCGTCGACTTTCTTCACGGACCCGTCGCGCTAAAGAAGGTTTTTACACTGGTATCGGCCGGTATGACGTCGAACCGGGGGGTTTGAAAGTGAGTGAATGAGTGTGTGTGCGTGTGACCGAGCGAGCGCGGTCCCCTTCCTGTCGAGAATGATGCCGTGGTCTTTGCTCTCCCGAGAGTCCCTCGCTGGCCAATGCTTGTCAGTGCAAGTCGATTGAAGTGGCTCCTGCGTGGTGTCTTGTTGTCCAGTGGGTATGGGACGGGTATGAGGTGTTAATTGAGTGGGAGCCAAGATGGGATGAAATGGGGTTGAGCTCGAGTGATGAGGTGCCTTGGTTGTTTTTGCGTGAGCGAAGACGTTTCAAAGTCTGGGAGATGAGTGTACGCTGGATGTTCGATCTCAGGGGCACTCACAAGCGAGAGAGATAGAGAGAGAGAGAGAGACAAGCACAGCGAGGACAATAAAAGCGTTCTTGAATGCAGGGCGTCGGCGGAGAATTGTACAACAGTGGAGCCCGCAAGCCGATCTCTGATCTCTGATCTGACGGCCGAGTTTCCAATGCAGGGCTGGCGAACGGGAGGGAGACGAATGAGAGAGATGACGGCCCGTAAAGGATACGCTGGGCGTCTCTCGTTTTCTGGGCAGCTGAAGGTGGGATGGGATGAGCACGCGGAAATGATGGCCTCGGAGCGAATTAGAAGATCCGGAAGACCCGGCTTGGCTACTGATGATGCGAGGTCGGGATACTTAGGGCCCTTGGTATGTAATCTTGCGCCCGGGACGGCGGCGGGCCTCTTTGTTCGGGGGAAGGGCAGTCAGGAAGCTACGTGGAGTTCGTCGGAATGGGCGCGTTCCGAAGACTGAGAGATACGCAGCCCAGGCGGTCCATCTTCAAGTCGCACAGGTACACAATATGAAGAGGCAGTCGTGAAGACGAAGACGAGAGAAGATCTGGCCGGTTGGTTGATGGTTGGATGCAAGGAGACCAGCACCAAGAGCCCTGTGTGAAACCGGCGCCAGAGGAGCAAAAGGAGAGCGAGAGACCGAGACTGGGATTGAGAAAAAAGTGAGACGGAACGAGAGAGAGGCTCGAGGGGCGCGATGAGGTCAAGCGCCTACTGGCCACTCCTCAGAGCGAAGAGAGCGTGGAGGAGGGCGGGTGCCACAGTCTCGGTTGCGGCGTTTTGTGAGACGGTAAGACGGGATCTTGGTGTGGCATTCTCTGCGCTGTCTGAGTGTCTGTGCATGCGTGTGCCGGATTAATCAAGAGGAGTTCAATGGTTTCCCCTGCCATTGCCTGTCTCAGCAAGGTGTGACACGTTCGTTGCTGGCCGTGCTGACCGCAGTCCCTCGATATGGTCGATCGTATGTATCATGGTGCACACCACGGTATCCTCTGCCCAAGGAATAGTGCCTGGGACCGATCGGCGGCAACGGAACTTTCGGAGGCCAATGGCTGGTGCGGTCAGCCGTGTGGCGTATCGGTGTTGCCATGCCTGCGCCATCCTCGACGTCTCTTCATGGCTGTTGCTGCTGCTGCTGCTGCTCCTCTTCCTCTTCCTCTTCCTCTTCCTCCAGGCCGGCATGGCATTGCTGCCCCGCCGCCAGCACGCACACAATGATGCCCGTGTGTCTCGTTACCAGCAGAAAACTCCTTGGGGAAGAATGGAAAACCGTACGCGCATCGGCTCTCTCGCCCGGTACCTCCCAAAGGCCACACAGGCCGGCAGTTCAAATATGAATAGACGCATCTGTGCTGAAGTGGTGGCACTAGTCGAGCCTTCGCATGGCATCTAGGGGACCCAACGACGGGTCGATCCCGAACAAGCCCGTTATTGTCGGGGTGTTGTGGTGGATGCAGGCCATGCCGTCAGAGACTGTCCGTAACACAGCAATTGGCCGCCTGTATCCGTATGAATAGGTAGGCGCTGCAGCTGCAAGTGGTACTGAGAGTGGTGGTGGTGGTCTGTGTCTGGGGTGTGCCTTGTTGGTAGGGATAAGGAGTCCTTGGAATGGAGTAGCTTGCAGATTGAGTGCGGGGAGATGCCCGAGATCCCTCGGGGGGGCTACACCGCAGCATTGACGGGCATGTCAACAGCAATGACATGTCATCGGTGGCCCGGTGACGATAACATTGCCGACGTGATCGTTGACAATCGATCCCCCCCTCTTTTTTCTTTTCTTTGCAGGCTACCAGTGTCTCTTCAAGCCAGTTCGTCTAGGGGTAGATTTGTGTCTCCAGTTAAATGCCAGGACATGGTGACCCATTGCTTGTCTCAACGTATCGACCGTTTGTGTACACTTTCAGAGCCCATGAAGCCATCGACGAGGGCGAACCTTGGCATCGTTCGTCAGTGGCTTCCAGCGATGTCTGGTCCCTGTACAGAGTACTCCGTATCGAGTCCGAGACAGCCATCGCTATCTACCTAAGATAGCTACGAGTCCTGGCGCAGGGGGTTGAGCTCTACTAAGAACCCGGAGCTATCAAACGCTTGTTGATCAACATTGCCGCTGCAGACGTTTTGTTATCCATCGGCTGCGGTCGTGACACCGGCGCCATCATCAATCGACCTATCGGACGACAGAAAATGACGTCGTGTTTTGATTGTGTTCGTGTGTGTTCGGACAGCTTTGGCGTGCTGACAGTTGTTGGGTGCTGTAAGCACCGAGCAACGGCAATCCGGAGGGCCGACAGACCCACTACACCAGCTGTTGACGGCACACATGACAAACAAGGCGCGATCAAGGGTTGCAGCGTTCCGAAAGTGGACCCCCAGATACACACACAAACGTTGACCTGGCAACGACAATTACGCGAAGCTCCATATCAACAAAACCCTCCGTCCACTCTTTCCCTGACACTTCGAGCTCCCAAAACATCATCCACAGCATCATGTAAAATAACCGACAACACCACCAATCCACAATCGACAACCGCACCCTACTGACAAACAGCAAAGCCTTACGAAAACCCCCTTTTGCACCATCTATTTTGTCTTCAGCTCTACCCCCAACCTTTTCACACAAAGATGGAGCCCCAATCGCCCCCTAAGCGCATCACGCGTTCCAGAGCTGCAAAAGTTGGCGACACCACCACGACGAGTACCAAAACCACAAGAGTCGTCACTGCTGCGGCCAAAGCCAAGGCTACTGCCACTACCGCTTCTACTGCTCCTCCGCGGTCCACCTCGACCAAGCGAAAGACCCGAGCCGACGATGTCGAAGAGGAAGAGCACGACCAACAATCACAACAGTCAGAGCCTGCACCTCGTGCCACTAGACCCACGAGGGGCCGCCCGAAGAAGATCACTGAAGATACTGCAGAGCCAGTCGCATCTTCGTCGTCATCGTCGAGCATCGCCCCCGGCAGGGCAACGCGTGCACGAGCTGCTGCTCGCAAGGTTTCCACTACGGAGCCTGCCGCCCCCAAGGAAGAGCCGGTGAAGCCCACTCGCGGCCGGCCCAGAAAGGCGGCAACTGAAGACGTTCCCGCCAAGGATGCGGCACCGGTGAAGAGGACTGCGCGTACTCGCGCAGCACCAGTCATAACAGCAAAGCCCGCCGTCAAGAAGACGGTAACATTCCAAGAACCCGAAAAGGAAAACATCGCTCCTGACGCAAGCAAGAAGACGACCGACAAGCCCACAACTGCCACCGGTCTGCGAGCCAGACCGGTGCGAAAGCCCCCCGTCCCCAAGGCTCCCCGGTCTATCAAGGTCGCCGCTGCCGGTGACGGTGCCGCCGCCGCATCCACCTCGAAGCCCGAGAAGACTCCCCTGAGCCCTAAGAAGGTCACACAGGTGCCCATGCCTCGCGATTGCTCCGAGGACGAGCTGGCCGGGCCCGACACCCCCCCGAGACCCATGATGAAGAGTCCCATGAAGCCTCCTGCCAGCGCTCTAGCATCTTCCAACAAGCTTAACCTATTGCCCGTCGAAAAGTCGACCGAGGCAGAGCATACTGACGACGACGACGACGAGAACGGCGCCAAGTCAGAGTCACAAGAGGACAAGACGACTCATGCTCTGGCCTCGCCTGCCAAGAGGCTGCCTGCTTCGCCCTACAGAGATTCGATGAAGTCCCCAGCCAAGCGCGCCGAAGGCGTCTCGCTGTTGAAGCCCGACTGTGCTGCGAACTCCAGTGGCGAAGGCGTTGCCGCCTCGCCCCTGAAGGCCTCTCTCCTTCAGTCTCCCGCCAAGCGCCCCCAGTCTGCCATGAAGCCCTTTTCTTTGATGCCGACCAACGAGGGAGAGAAGAAGGTCTCCAACTTCAAGGCGTCGCTGCTCCAATCACCCGCAAAGCGCCCGCTGTCACCGATCAAGGGCATGAAGCCCTTGCAGACGTCGGAGCAAATCCACTCCCCTGTCACAAAGCCTCTACTTTTGTCGACACCGACGGCTCTGCGCCCAGTCAAGCGATCTTCCGAGAAGCTCATGGCCGAGGAGTCGAACGCCCAGGATGACGAGGAAGACGATGAGCTGGACGAAGTCGCAGAGGCCATGCTCAATGAGTCCATCCACCTGGAAGAGCCCATGCAATTCCCTGGCCGTCTTTCGGCCGTTCTTCCCAGACACGCCGATCCTGCCCTGAAGAAGAACATGCCTGTTTTTGAGGCGGCCAAGCAGCAGGCGGAGCAGGCCGAACAGGCTGCCGAGTCTGATGTGTTCACGGATGCCACGACTGAGGATGTGCAGGGACTCGACGCAGAGCCCATGGTGCTTGATGACAAGCCGGAATTCCAGCCGCAATTCCAACAAGCTGTCCAGGCCCCTCAGCTTAGACTCGACGCGCCTGGCGGCCTCTTTGGCCTCCGTCAGAAGGATATGGACCCCTATCACAGCATCGACTCTGATTCGGACGACGAGCTTGCCAACAGTCCCCGCGTCTCGGTAGCTCACAACTTGGTCCCCGCCACCCCGACTCCTGCCAACTCCCGCCGAAGCCTTGCCCAACCAAGGCGCTCCAGCATCGGCTTCACTCCTCTTGCGCAGCAGCTCAACGCCTGGTCTGCTGCCAGCCCCTCCAAGACACCCAGGCGACCCGTCACCCCGGGACGCTCGTTGGCCCAGGCACCTGAGGCACTGAGTCTGACTGCTGGAACCCCTCATCTTGAGGATTCTCCTCTCCGAAGCACCTACTTCGAGGATGAGATGACCGTCCGAGCAGACATGGACGCGCAGGACGAAATCGAGGCTGCCATCGATGCCGAGATTGCCGCCACCGCGGACGCCGAGGATCCCGAATTTGATGATCTTATGGTCACCGACGAAGACATGGCTCTGGCCGCTGAGGCCAACGAGATGTCCTTGATGGAGCCCGAGGAGCTGGACGAGATCGTCAACACTTCCAACAGCTTTGACGACACTCTATCAGAGGCCAGCCAAGAGTACGGCGACGAAAATGAGATGCCCGTCGACCCTGCCTTGTCTAACGGCGAAGTTTCGGTGCCGCCCACCACCCCTAACCGTGTTCTAGCACGCGAGTTCCACACCGTCACCAAAGTTCCTCTCAAGGCCGCGGACGACTCAACCCCGCGCCCCAAGAAGAAGCGCGCGGCAAGCATTTCTCGACTCCCAGTCAGCCGCCCAAGCCTGAACAGAAGCGCCACAGTCATCTCCTATTCGCCTAGCAGGAACCAGCAGGCCGATGAAGACGAGGCTCGGGAGCACGAAAAGAAGCACGACGAGAACGACGAGAACGAGCCCAAGTCAATGCCCGTCACGCCTGCCAAGTCGGATGTCTGGTCGGCTCTGGGAACACCAGCTCGCACTCCCCGCAGAGACCTCAATCCCGGTCTCCTCCGCGGTGCCGTCGTGTTTGTCGATGTTCACACCACAGAGGGTGCGGATGCCAGTGGTATCTTTGTCGAACTCCTCACTCAGATGGGAGCTCGTTGCGTCAAGACCTGGACGTGGAACCCCAGTGCTACCGGCAACTCGGATGTCTCCAAGATTGGCATCACCCATGTTGTTTACAAGGATGGCGGCAAGCGCACGATGGAGAAGGTTAGAGAGTCAAACGGCGTGGTACAGTGCGTCGGTGTGAGCTGGGTACTCGAGTAAGTGTTTCCTCTTTTATGCCTTGCTGGTTGAGTCTGTACTGACAAGGTCCACAGCTGTGAACGCGAGAACGAATGGCTTGATGAGGCACCGTACTACATCGACACGTCGTTGGTTCCCCGGGGAGGCGCGCGCCGCCGCAAGAGCATGGAGCCCAAGGCTCTGTCGAACCAGAACGGCATGCTCGTTCCCACCCCCGTCAAGGCCGGTCGCGACGCCAAGACGGCGCCCAACACGCCCATGAACCGACGTGACAGCACTGTTTGGATGCACACACCCTCGGACGAGGCCGAGGACGATGACTGGCAGGGCCTGATCTCCCCTGTCCCGGTCACGCCTGCGCCTGAGGCGCTTGCTCGCTATGCGGCCGAGACGCCTTCGACGCCGACAGACTACGACTCGTCTCCAACCAAGACACTGCTGATGCAGACTTGTCCGCCCAAGCAGAACACTTTTGCCCAGATGGGCGACGGTATCCTCAACAGGGACAAGGACGAGAGCGTCATGCAGCGGTTAATGGCGGCTCGTAGAAAGAGCCTGCAGTTTGCGCCCAAGATTGGTAGCCCGTTGGCCAAGGCCTGGAAATAGATGGTGTATTTTGGTTGTTGTATTTTACCCCGGCTCTCGGTTGAGCAGCGCGGACACTGTTCTTTTTGATGGCGTTTGTGCGGAAATGGATACAAGTCCAGACAGAGAGAGGCTGGACGGCGTTAAGGTTATTAGATTGGTGTGTACATCACTCAGCATGCAATCGCAACGTCGCTTGTCGTAACAAGGAATCTTGCTCATAGCTGTTCTTACCACGGCTGTTTCCATGTCAAGTCGTCTCGCCTCGCCTCGATACTCTCTGGAGCTCTCTCCTTGTCCATATCTGGCAAGGTGACGCATGTCGCCGCGCGTTCTTTTGATTGGGTCAACCAACTCCCGCGCAGGCTTGACTCGTGTGTGTCGCTCAGGTACCCCCATCAATCATTGTGCCACCCCCATGATATCAGACATATCGTACTTGACACATCAATCCCGCATGGCGAGAGTAACAAGTCAGGTCTACTAGACCTGACTTGTTTCATTTCTCCCCGTGAGTTCGTCGCCACGATGGATCCCAAACAGGCCGCTACGGCTGTTGCTATCGTCTCTGACGGGCAGCTTGCTCGCGACGCAACACGTCGTCGTCAATACCGACTCCCAGAAGCCTCTCCTCGGGAATCTGTGGAATGCCGAGGACCCTGGGTCTGCGACGGACCAACGGACAACGACGACGACGACAACGACGTTCTCGTCTAACGGGGCACGCGGCGAGGCTGAACTACTCGTCGCCGGCGCCACACCTGTTCGCGTCGGCATACGGGCACCTGCAGCAGTGGAGCAACACAATGTTCCCAAACGGGCACACGATGGCAGCGGTCGAAGTGCCGCCTGTCACGTTGTTGTATCACGGGAGGACAGACGACGCAGGAGGGGCGCCAAGTCCGGAGTGGCTCGCGTTCGACATGTGAGTTACTTCTTGCGTTTGACGACTTGCGTTGTGCTGGCTGGCAGGTTGTTGGTTCGAGGAGGTGTGTTGCGATGCGTTGGATGGCGGGATGGTCAAGCGTAGGTCGGATGAATGGAAGATGCAGCTGACGGCTCAACAGAGAAATGGCCTATGGCATCATGGGCAGCACGAGGCAGAGCTTCATGCTCACCTACCAGACGACGCGGCCCGTCAAGGCGCTCTATTTCGACGGTGAGTCGGCGGCGCTCATGGGGCTTGGACAGCTTGACACCCAGATGGTACAGCTCTACGGCAACGTCTCGGGGTCAGACGCCGGCCGCGACGGCGGCGGCAGACCCTGGCGAGGGCCCGGAGCCCGAGTACGACAGGGCCATGGGCCTCTGCGGCTGGCGACTGGAGAGGGGGCTGAGGGGCGACAGATGGGGGATCGAGGGCGTGGTGAGGATGAAGACCGGGTTCTAGATGATTTGGTGCGACTTTGGAGGCGGGAGTCTAGGCTTGTTTCGAGGACGATCGTCACTGCACCGCAGACGAGGGAGAAGGAGAAGGAGAAGGAGAATGGAAAGGAGGGTGTCGGTGGGGTCAGTGAGGGTCGGGAGAGAAGGGTGGTCGAGGAGAGGACCCCAACGTCCGTGTATCCCCTCCCGCCGCAGCCGACCCTGACGGAGCGCCCCGTCAGCCCGTCCCACCCACCGATTCCGCCCAACTGGCGCGGCATCATGGATCCCGTCGAGCGGGAGCCCTTCCTGCAGAGCCAGGGGTGGGAATGGTTCGCGTCGGCGACGTGGCATTACGGCTCGAACGGCGCCGGGGCGGGCAAGGGGGGAGACGAGGGCGCGGGTGCTGGCGTGCGGCATCACAAGCTGGTACTCCAAGGTTCAATGGGGTGCCATTTCCAACGAGGAGAGGACGAGATTGAACCTTACGGCGGGCGGGCACTGGGTCGACAATGCCATGATCGGCAACCGGAGCGTGGCGCTGGGTGAGCTAGGGCGGCGGAGAAGGCTACACCATCTCGAGGGCGTCACGGCGTCGCAGGCGGCGGGGATGCGGTGGGACACGGAGGTTATGTTGAGGGATGCCGTCGTCGGCAGCGGGGGGTGCAGCGGGATGGAGTGGGCCGGGACGCTGGGGGAGATTGTGCAGCGGACGGCGGGCCACCTGATGGCGCTGGAGCAAGGCGCGAGGTCCTTCGCCGGCCGGGGCAACATGACGGAGGTGAGGGAGTGGCTGTACAGGCTGCGCGGGCAGAGCCACGCGTTCCTGATGCCGTTCCTCGAGTACCCGCACGAGATCGGGCCGGGGATGTGGGATGTGGCGAGCGGTCTGTTCAGCGAGACGCACTCGCGGTGTCGGTACCGGTACACAAGGCTGCTGGTCGACGTGCCGCTGAGCGCGAGGGAGCGGGACCTCAGGGACGCAACGGAGGAGGTCATGGGCGGCATCTGCGGCGCGCTACTGGAGGTCGGGTTCGGCATCGAGAGGGCGTGGTTCGAGCTCGAGGAAGAGCCGGCAGAGGGTAGGGGATCCGGGCTGGAGGCCGAGAGCCAGGGGTGGGCGGACGCGGTGAGGCGGTTGAGGGCATGGGTCGGATGGGAGGGGGAGTTTACGCGGTGCACGAGGGTGTGCGCGTGGGATGAGCGGTGTTACATCCCCATGTGGCCGTTGTTGCGGTCTGCATGGGGCAAGACAAGGCCGAGACCGCCGTCGGAGCGCGGGTCGGGGAACGGGACGGGGCCGGGTGGGTCACTGCCGCCGCCGCCGCCGCCGCCTCCGTATCGGGGGAGGGAACCAGGGCACGGGGGAGGAAATCGTACAGGACCTGGATACGGCATGCCGGGACGCGCGCGGTCCCGGCTGGATGGGGGACGAGACGGACTTGTGGGAGCCCAAGTGCGTCAAGATGTAGGACATCATGCCGAGGGGCCGGGGCTAGAGAACCGGTGACGCAATCTAGCTTGTTTATGCTAAGCTTACTCCCATCGGATCAGTCTCACATTTTTGAGAAAGCAGCCGCCCTGTGGCATTGTGTAGCCGCACCCCCACCGCCAGATAGGAAGGGATCGTGGAAACTGTCAACTTTCTTTGGTTTTATCCTTGAAGGCTTTTTGTTCGCAATTTTCCTGGGGGGATTCTTTTCCCCTGAAGAAAAAAATTGTTTTTCGTTTACGCCGCTCAGCTGAGCACGCTGGGCAGAAACGGGCATCTTTATTACGTAATGGTGGCGCAACTACGTACTGAAGCCTCACTCACGAGTCACAGCTCGCTAGCCGTTGCAGCAGTGGCTTTTTGCTGGGGAGCCGCGCATTTCCGCAAGCGCTCAAATGTTTGATTTTCTCCTCCCCCTTTTTTCCTCCTCCCTGTCACCCCACCCTCGAATAATACGTACTACGTAGTACTCAAAAGTGATTGTGGTCGGGGGCTGATTCAGGGGGGGCAGGGGGGGCGGTGGACACTGTTGTCGGATCGCGCGCCGCGGTTGTATAAATGTGCTCTAAGTACGGAGTATTTGTAGGCATCAGCAGGTGCTGTATGTACATAAATGGATCCCTTACAATGCCCTGCAATCTGCTACGATGTATGTACGTCTATCAATTAGGATGTGCTCAGCCCCCACACCCTAACGGGGTGCCGGCCTCTACCTTAACCTAGTGGTGTTGTGTTTGTGTACAGTTCCCATCATGGCTCACTTGAACGCTAGACTTCATGGTGTTTAGGGGTGTTACAGCAGACAGTAACTGCTGGTTACCTAAGTTTGTGAAGGAAAAAAGGGTGACCTTTTCCGACGACTCAGCCTGTTTGTTAGTTGGGTGGGGTCCATAAAGATCAAAGCGTAGCAATACCCCTGTACACAAACACGCTTGACCTTTATGGACCCCAAACTACCCAACTAACAGGCTGAGTCATCAGCGGAAAGGTCACCCTTTTTTTTTTTTTTTTTTTTTTTTTTTTTTTCACAAACCCAACCAGAAGGTAAGGGTATTACTAGTGTACTCATGCACCGTTCTTTCGGCTGAGCGATCCAACGTTGTGTCCCTAACAACCTAACTTGGCTCCCGGATAGGGCGCCGAGGCAGAAAGCTTGTTTCGGACAGGTTCCCCAACAGGGAATAGACGGACAGCTTGACACGCTATTGACACGCTCCAGGAACATCTCGCCTACTAACAGGCTACGCTACTGTGTAATACCTGATGTAGGACTGGCGGGCGCGGGTTACGGCACGTTAGGAGTGAGTGGCTTCCTAGGGCTGTTCCTTCGCGCGGCGCCAGGAGAGTCACGCCCACATCATCAGATGGGGGCACATGGACAGAGACATGTGTCTCTCCATGGTAGAGGCAAGGCAAGTCAAACAAACACCAGTGGCCCCGCCATCAAAACCAAACCTCGGCGGAAGGATGACCCTTGGACTCCCGGCATCCGGCATTTTGGTCGTCAGCTCGTATCCCAAACTGGTACTCGGGTCGTTTCCAAACGCTGTCGCCTAAGCTACTGTACGGATACGTATGTACGGATACAGCACACGCGACCCAGGGGTGGCATGACTCCCCGACCAAATAACAGCTCTGTGGGGAACTTGAGTATCTCCATTGTCCCACCTGCTTCATGGGGCTGAAGCAGCTCCCGATCATTCGGACGGCCCCAGCAGCGAGATGCGAGAATGTCGAAGCGAGCATACGAGCATACACCTAGCCAAGTGGATGGTGGACCAGCACGTACACAATGTCATCTTCTGCCCCCTGTAACTATTTCTCTGGTTTGACTTTGTACTCCCCACCCCCGTTTCTCATGTCCCTTCCTGCCTTCTCCTCTTTCTTTCAGTCCTCTCTACGAGTTGACTCTTCGTCTTGTTTCCGAGTCGGCTCCTCTGTCCTTGAGAGAGTCGGATATGCGAACACCTCCCACGCCCGCTTGACCCTCCAACACCTCCGCCGCCAACAGAGTCCACACCATGCGCCTTGTTTCTCGATTCGGCCATTCACCGCTGGGCCTCGAAAACGGTGACTCGGCCCAGAGCAAGGCTCCACCGCTGTCGTGGACTCGACTGCTGGTGTTTGGCCTGGGCTCGCGCCTCGCCAACCCTCGCTTCGTCTTCAGCCTGGCTGCGCTCGCCATCCTCGCTGCCAAAGTGATCCATATCAGCAGTCATCTGTCGGCTTTGCCCACCGTTCACCTGGTGCGATGGGGGTATTCCTTTTTCGCCCAGGACATGCTCCTGCTGATTTTCCTGCGGCTGCTTCTGGGCGGTTGGCTCTCTTCCGCCGCCCGCGGTGAAGGCTTGCTGCGACGCACGGCGTCCCTTGCGGGTTGGTTTCTCGTCGCCTTCGTCACCGGCCTGAACGTCATCGACGTTTGCTTCTTTGCCGTGGCTGGTGCCGAGATCCATTGGCAGAACATCGGGGTCGCGGGTGATGCCGCGGGTCGCGCTCTCCTCCTAACCGGTCTCGTGTCCTCGGCATTGGTCATCGGTGCTCTGGCTCTTCTGGCCTGGTTTCTCAAGGACATTCTATTCGTCGCCGTCGGCCTACAGGCGGACATCCTGTGCTGGCCTCTGGCGGTTCTCGCGCGTGGTTGTCACCTCTGCGGTTTCCGGCCCCAGTCACCCCAAAACACGACATACTTCAAGCTCCCGCAGCAGGATGCCAAGTACCACCTCGAGGTGGAGGACGATCACGTGCGAGAGGGGCTCAACCTCTCCGGAGGCTGGGAGGGTGTGAAGGACTGGGTGAAGGACTGGCCCTGGGTATGGATCTTTTGGGTCGCCGCGTACCTTGTGGCCGGTGTTGCGCTGCTTGCTCAGGTTATCCTATGCATCCTCCGTCCCCATGAGAGCTCTCTGACCTTTATGTCGTGGACTCCAGCGCTACTCCCCTTCATTGACTTCAAGAACTCGTCCCCGAGTCTCGAGAAGCTCATTCCCCATTACAACTCGGGAATCAACCGCCATTGGGATAACCGGACGGCGCTCCAAGACCCGATCCCCTTCCCCTGGCTGCCAAAGGATTCCATTCCCCATGGCTTCGAGGATTGGTACAACAACAAATCACACTACAATGCCGCCGCCGACCCCCTGAGGATTTCGAACCTGGACAACGATTTACTTCCTCAACTGCGTAAGCTGAAGGATGTACCGATACGCCACATCGTCACTATAGTACTGGAGAGCACGAGGAAAGACGTTTTCCCCATCAAAGACGACGGGATCAACGAAGCCCGCCTGAAAGAGTCCTGGGACGGTGGCAAGATGCCTCAAGACGCACTTGAGCGACTCAGGACCTTGACGCCGGTAGCCAGCTTCCTGACGGGTGACCACGACGACGGGTTTGACCATCAGGGAAAGGAGGAGAAGAGCAGGGGCGGTCTCAACTGCAACGACGCATACACGACCTCGACGTACACCCTCAAGAGCCTCGTTGGCATCCTCTGCGGCATCACGCCTCTGGTGGCCAACTTCAACCTCGAATATCAGCACCACATCTATCAGCCGTGCTTACCGCATATTTTTGGAGCCCTCGATACCATCGACAAAGGCGATGCACCTGGCTTTGCCTCGTACAAGTGGAAGTCGTCGTTCATGCAATCCGTCACATTGGACTTTGACAACTTTGGTGGATTGATGAAGAAGATCGGATTCCCCGCGGACAGCCTCATAGACAGCGTATACCTGAGGAGCAAGTCAGCCAAGTTTGGCCCGGTCGACCTGAAGAACGTCAACTACTTCGGCATGGAGGAGACCCCTCTCGAAGACTACATCCGGGATCAGTTCAAATCGGCCAGGCAGTTCAACGAGCGGGTGTTTCTCACGCACGTCACGAGCACAAGTCACCACCCGTACGGGATGCCCGAAGGCGAGAAATATGTACCGCTGGGGAGGGGCCTGGACGACCTCTCACACTACATCAACGCCATTGGGTACGACGACCGCTGGCTCGGCAAGATCCTCAACATGCTAGATGAGCTCGACGTGGCGAACGAGACCCTTGTGGTGTTGGTGGGAGATCACGGCTTATCGATCCCGGAGAACGACATCCTAGCATCGTATTACAACCCGAACGTCGCAAGCAACCACGTCCCCCTGGTCTTGTCCCATCCCAAGCTGCCCCCCATCACCATCGACGATGCCGTCTCGTCTCAGCAGATCCTGCCGACGGTGCTGGACCTCCTCATCGAGACGGGCTCGTTGGCAAGCCCGGCCAGCCAGGCCGCGAGGGACCTTCTTGAGAACTACGAGGGGCAGTCGCTCATCCGGCCTGTGCACAAAGCTCGGTCGGGTAACGCGGGCCGGGACATCGCCCAGCCAGACGCCCCGCCGCTAGAAGTCGGGAACTGGCAGTTCACCATCATCAACCCGGGCCGCGCGATGCTGGGCGTCCGCGACGCGCGCCGCAGGTCCTGGAGGCTGGTCGTTCCCGTCGTGGACAACGTCGAGTGGCACTTCACGGACGTCGCGAAAGACCCGCGCGAGGCGGACCCTGTGCTCGGGTTCGACTTCGCCGGGTTTCTCGCCAAGGTCGAGCAGGTCCACGGCGAGGACGCCGCGCGGTGGGCCGAAGAAGCGGCGTTCGTGGCGCGGTGGTGGGTTGAGGAGAACAGCAGACGATGGCGCTATGGACCATACGCGGCTTACTGAGAACGGGGGTTTTCTTGTCATTGTTTTTTAGCGAGACTGTTATAGGGTCTACATTTAGAATTGGATTCATCGCGGCTCCCAGCCTCCAGACTCTTCGTCCCCCCCCCTGAATATGACTGGGTTCGTATTGTGGCCGGGATTTGGAAGCAGGCCATTCTACGCCGCCACCGATGCCTTTGACGTCATGAAGGGCTGCTGGGCACCGCTGCCGACACGGCTCATCTGCGACTGTGCCCAGACTACAGCAAGACGGTTGTTCAGGTGTGTACTATGGCCACAAAAGCCATGATCGAACGGTGTGCGCACTACAGACTGGAATACTGCACGTTTCTGAAAGACACGCCTGACTTGCCATCATGGGTGCCAGACTGGCGACGGACCGGTCTGAAAGGGGTAAAGATTTACCACATCGGCTATCGGAACTACTTCAGGAGCTCGGGAGACAGATTCCAACCGCCGGTTGCTGATACCGATGACCCATATGGAACGATACTCCGCCGGCGCGAATGCCTTGCCAATACAGTGTCCGCCGTGCTCGAATCGGGCTGTCCAACGACGGCACTGTGAAGCTTGCAGCGGCCCTGGCCTCCCAATACTTAATTTCTCGTATTTGTATGTCGATTCTAGAGTTCGCCGAGCCCCATCTGAAAGTTGGTGTCCAAGAGGCCGCATGATGGCGCACCCTCGTGGGTGGTTGGATGGGGCGATACAAGATGTGGCAGCGAGTTTGACGCTCTCGCCCCCCCAAAGCATTCCGTCAAGAGCCGATGCCAGTCTCAGCCCTCACCGGCGAACTGTTGGCATACATATTCCGCCACACTTATCCCTACCCCCTCGGCTCGCAACACGTGGCAGACTCGCGGCTTCAGGCTCTTGTGAACACGTTTTGCGACAGGATAGTGGGCAACGCTGCATCAAGAAGCGGTAGGGGAACGCTGTTTATGACTGTGGGAGGCAAGTTTAGATTGGGTCCAGAGAGTGTGGTGAGAGACGACGCGGTGACCATCCTCTTTGTCACGCGAGTGCCGATGATCCTTTGGCCCTCGGGAGAGTGTTTCACGTATTTGGGCGATGCTTACGCAGACCAGGTTATGGATGGCGAGTTCATGACAGGATGCCCGGTAGAGGACGACTTTGACATCATGTAAACTAAACTGACTAACCAGTCTGTCTTCCGACGTTCCTTCTGAGGAATTCATGTTGTAACTTGACACTCATGCATCCCACTTGCCAAACACTTGGAGCTCCAGGCCGTCCAGCTATGAGGTCGCAGCAATACTACTGGTCTGATGATTGGCCTCGACAACGAGAGGGTGCTATCAGTTTTCTCAGACGCAAAAGCCGCAGAGCCTAGTCCCCGTAAGACATAGGATGTGCCATGGACCCATGCGCAAGAGTCGACGATTCTGCATGTCTTCTATTGGTAGGGGTTATGGTCTTCATGTCCTGACGAGTATACCGAGAGAGTGAGTCTTTTCTACGTTGACCTAGTTAGTGAGTGCTTGAGCTTCACGTACCCCGAAAAAAAACCCGCCAGTTTTAGGATTGCAATTTCAGCCACCTACAACACCACTAAAATAGATGTTATCAAAAATTTATTTTCTTGCTGTTAAGTTCAATAACGTGCGTAAGGCGAAGAGGCGTAGAGCTAATCCAGCTGTTGATAGTATCGATAGATAGAGATTCTTAAGCTTACTCTTTAATGTATCCCAATCCTAAGGAGGTATGCCGTTTACATACTGCTTAGCATTCTCAAACCGGCGGGCTTTTCTCGGGGTACGTGAGCTTATACTGTCTGTTGAGAGCAATCTTGAGAACCCTGCCGATTTGCTTATGCTGGTGGATCTAAACGAGCCCATCTTCTACAATTTGCTGGCACCAAAAGAAGCTCAGCCGTCCGAGCGCTAGTTGATACTGGCACTTTTGAGTAAGTCCACTGTGAACATGGGTATAATCAACTGACTTACTCCCTTGCCACGCGCGCGCATTACTTTCCTGTAGGTTTTACTACTCTAGATGTTCCAGTCGGCTGCTCAGGCTGGGTTCTTTCTTTCTTATAGAAGGAGTAACCAATAGTAGATGTCAGAAGCGAGGGCAATGGCCCAGTCATGAGACCCAAAAGGCACATGATGCTTCATGTCAGGGGACAATTGGACCCTTACATGACGGACCCACTAGGGCTGAGTACGCAGCCCTAACGGGGCTTGTGAGCAGCGCATAAGAGAGGAACTCGCGCATAGTTAGCTTAGAGGGCAGCTTTCAGCAAGATCACAACACAGGACCTACCTACAAGACTGTAGCTTCTTCTCCTACCTTACAACTAGACTAATAAGCAACATGCTAGCTAACAACGTTTCTAACTAGCGTAGGAGCAGCTAGCGTTACACTCCCTGCGTAATGTAAGTAAGTATATAGTAATATAGCGTAGAGGAGGCAGAGGGTAAGTATAATAAATCTACCCTTATAGACCTTAAGTTAGGGGAATATATCCTCTTAACCTAGATAGCCTAATAACTATTTACTAGCCTTTCTAACTATAACTAAGGCAGTAAAAACCCTAGCCTTAAGCCTATAGTATATAGCTATATTAAGAGGCTTACTATACTTAAGTAAGTTAAGAGGGAGCTAAAGAAGTAAGTTAAAATTACCTAAAGGGAGGTATATATTACTAAGCGCTATAAGGAGCTAGAGCAGCTATAAAGCAGCAGTAGGGACCTATATACTGCTACCTACCTACTAGGCTACTATAAAACTAACACCCTACAGACTATATAGGAGCCTACTATATACCTATAAAGATAGAGTATATACTTTATAGCTATAGCTAAGCTAATTATTATACCTAGCGTAGAGGCTATATAGCTATATTACTTATTAACTATACTTACTCTTACCTATAGTAGGAAGTTATTTAAGGACCTTACTATATTCCTATTTAACTATAATACCTAATTTTAGCTATACGCTAAGTAATTCTAAAATAAGCAAAATAAGGTAATGTTTATATTTAGTTATCTTACTAGTAGAGTAAAGACTATATAGATAAGATACACCTAAGAAGCTACTTATAACCTAGCTAACTTATAGAAGGCGTACTAATAGGAGGACTTTAAGACCTTCCTAAAAGACTAGATATCTAACCTTAAAAGTAAGGTTATAGCTATAATAATAAAGCTTAATAGCCTATATTAAGGTGCTAACTAGCTAATTAATAACTTTCTTATAGAGTATAAGTTAGTTAAAATAGAACTAAGACCTTCCTTAATTAGAAGTAAGGGATAATATATCTCTTTCTTACTAACTAAGTTATAACTTAGTATGTAAAAAGCTATTAGTTTGTAGCTACAGCTGCTAAGAACTAAAACTAAACTTATCTTACTAGCCTAAAGAATTAAGGGAGCTAAGGAGCTTAGGATAAAGCAGCTAAATAATAAGACCTATATAATAATAAATACCTACTAAACGCCTCCTATAATATAGATAATAACCTAAAAAGTAACCTTAGTAACTTTAGAGCCTTATATATAATATACTTAGGATTATAACAAAATATAGCCTAATAATAGGTATTATAACTGTAATAAGGAAGGCTATATTTATAGAGACTACCTAAAAGCTATAAGGGAGTAAGGTAGGTGCTATAAGTGCAGCAAAAAGGGGTATCTCTTAGGTTTCTACCTCTAGGTAATATATAAAACGTGTAATAAGAAGGGCTATATAAGCTAATTTTACCTAAATACCCTAAGCGTTAATACTATTCTAGTAGCAGCAGTTAGGGGGGGGATAAAGTAATAAAGGCGCTATATAGAGATCCTCTTACAGCTGTAACTAAGTAGTAAATAGTTATCTATAAAGGCGTTTTTAGACTTAGGATTAGAAAGTAATATTATTAGCTCTAACCTTATCTATAACTACCTCTACTATATTACTATTATACTATTAGCGTAGCTAGTTAATATAGATAATAGGCTAATATAAACGCTTAGTAGCTATTACCTCTACCTTAAAGCTACTAATAACTAAGGGGTTATATAGATGTAGCTATATCCTTTCTATATTATAGAGCTCTTAAAGCTAACACTTATACTAAGTATACCTTAGCTAGAAGATACTAACCTAGTTATTAATTAGATAGCTAAAGCATAAAGATACCTATTTTATAAGTAACACCTTAGCTTAGTAGAGACTATAAGGCAGCTCTAATGCTTATAGATTACAGCTATAGTATATAAAGTATATATTATACCTATTAGGGTAAAGAAACCTAATAAGTTAAAAGGTAAAGACTAAAGAGACTAATATGTTAACCTAGCTAAGCTGTTCTTAGAGGAATAAGCTAACATACTGCCTAAACACTCTACTTATAAGCATTATATTATCCTTAAAGAAGAGGTAACTATTCTATAGGGGCTAATATACCTATTATTAGAAAGGGAGCTTAAAGTCCTTTAAGATTACCTATTAAAAGTAGAAGTAAAGAGATAGATCTAACTCTTAACTAGCCCTAGGGGGGCGCTTATTCTATTTATCCTAAAGAAGGGTAGTAAGCTGTAACTTTATATTAACTACTAAGCGCTAAATAAGATAATATATAAGAACTATATACTGCTGCTACTAATAGGTAAGATCCTTAACTAACTATCTAAAGCTAAGGTCTATATAAAACTAGATATTAGGAATATATACTACTATATTAGAATATATAAAGGAGATAAGTAGAAGATAGCTTTTTATATTAGATATAGGTATTTTAAGTATATAGTTATGCTATTTAGACTAACTAACGCCCTAGCTACGTTTTAGGTGTATATTAATAGGGCTCTTATAGGCCTTATTAATATTATCTATATTACCTACCTTAATAATATCTTAATTTATAGTAGTAATAAAGCTAAGTATAAGCAGTATATATATACTATTATAGAGTAGTTTAAGTAATAAGGCTTATACCTTAATAGAGAGAAATATAAATTCTACACCTATAAAGTTATCTTCCTAGGCTTTATAGTGTTAATAGAAGGTGTCTTTATAGAGTAAGATTATATTAAAGCAGTAGCTTAATAGCTACTACTAAGTAACGTTAGAGACATTTAGACGTTCTTAGGGTTTATTAGGTTTTACTATAGATTTATTAAGAACTACTTAAAAATTATAGGCCCTCTAACTAATAAGCTAAAAGCAAACAGGAAAAGGAATATTAAGCTTACTAATAACGCTATTATAGCGTTTAAACAGCTTATAAAGACCTTTATTACTATGTTAATGCTTTGCTACTTTAACCTATTACTGCTAATAACTATCTATATAGATACATTAAAATTTATAATTAGCGCTATCCTTATATAACTGTTTAAAGGTAAATAGCACCTTATTACCTTTAGGTTATAAAAGCTATAAGGAGTAAAGATATAATATAGTATAAGTAATATAGAGCTACTTACTATTATTAACAGCCTTAAGAACTAGCACTAATATATTAGCTATATTAGGGACCTTATTATAGTATAAACTAACTACTTTAACTTATAATTTCTAGATATAAAGAAATAACTAAATGTATACTAGCTACATTAGCTAGATAACCTTACAGCGTTTAATATTAACATCTGTTTTAAACTAGGGGCTTAGAACCTAGTAGATAGGCTGTTAAGAAGGACTAACTATAACTAAGGTAATATAACTAAGGAGCTTAATAGTAAGGTAGAAAAGGCCCTATAGAAGCTTATAGATACCTAATAAGAATAGAAGCTGCTGTATGTAGCAGTAGTATCTTATAGAAGGGAGGGTAGAAATAAAAAGGTAGGCACCTAAGCCTAGCCTAAGTAACAGTAAGGGAATAACTAGGTAGCGCTAAGGGAAGCCCTACGTTAGAGGAGTAATAAAGCAGCTTACTAACTGCTTAAGCCTATTACTAAGGCTACAAATTATAAGTTATATATCCTATAGGCGCCTAAAGTAATATAGAAGCCTAAAACAGTAGATAAAGAGTATAAGTTAATAATAAGCCTACTTCTATAGATATAACAAAGGGATACTTTTATTAGTAAATAAAGATAGACTAAGAGATAAAAGCAACACGTTAAAGCTAGTAAAAAGAGGGGAAAAAGCAGTATTAAGCACTAGTAGGTTAATATAAGAGGCTTACTCTATTATAGTAAAAGCGTTTATATACCCTAAGTAGAGGGAGTAAGAAAGAGGCTTATTAGTAAGCATTATAATAAGGTAATAGTAGGATATTTAGGTGTTACTTACATACTAATACTGCTATAATGTAGCTACTATTAGAATAGAATATATTATAATATAAAAAGCTATATAAGCTCCTATATAGTCTGCTAGTATATAAAGGCGTAGTACTACTAACTGTATAGCTTATTAGTAGCGCTACTAATACTAATAAGGCTATATATAGAAATATTAATAGACTTTATTATAGGCCTCTTAGACTTAATTTTAATAGGAGGATAGAAATACTATAATACTATCCTTATAGTAGTTAATTACTATATAAAGTATAATATCTATATTATAATAAACTTAAAGCTTATAGCTAATAGACTTATAGACCTACTCTTTATAAAGGTTTTCTTATTGTTTAGTATACTAAAAGGTATTATCTCTAACAGAGGGTCCTTATTTATAAGTAAATTCTAAGGATATCTCTACTACCTACTAGGGACTAAGTAATAACTAAGTATAGCTTTCTACCTACAGACAGATAGGTAGATAGAGCAGCAAAATTAAAACTTAGAATACTACTTACGTTATTTCTATATAAGGGACTAAGCTAATTAGGCGTAGTAACTTTACCTTATGTAATTTATATATAACAATATATAGCACTTATTAATTAAAATATCCCCTAATAGAGCGTTAATAGGCTAAGATCTTCTGTTACTAGGAGATATTCCCTTAGTAGGGAAGCTAAAGACTAATAATATTACTGCTATAGAAAGAATAAAGTAACTATATAGAGACTAAGTAGAGCTATAGCTATTACTATATAAAGCATAAGTTAGCTAAATATAAGCTTATAATAAAAGATAAATACTAAAGCGCTTTATAGTAGGTAATTAGGTGCTTCTATCTAGTAAGAACATTAAGTAGCTACGCCTTAGTAGGAAACTTATAAATAAGTAGCTTAGCTCTTTCTGTATTATAGAGCTTATAGGTGCCTACAGCTTAGCCTATAAGTTAGCCCTACTAGCGTACTATAGGATCTATAATGTTTTCTCTATATTACTTCTTAAGCCCTTTATATAGAGGGAGGGTAAAGTAATATAGCTACTACCTATTAGTAAAATTAATAGAGAGCTGCTATATAAAGTAGACTATATTATTAGCTACTAAGGTCTAAAGGCTAAAAGATAGTACCTTATCTAATAGAAGGGATATAGTAGTAAAGAAGATATATAGAAGCCCTAATATTATATAGAAGATAATATATTAGTTACTAAGTATAAATAGTATGTAAGTAGGGAAGCAGTAGAGTTAAGGGCCTATAGGCTAAATAACTAAACTAAGGGGGTATTATACAGTAAAGATAATAAGTATAACGTATAAGGAAGCAGCTAGAAAAGGCTACCTAAGCGTTAGACTAAGGGCTAATAATAATAAGTAGCTCCTAAGTGTTATGTTTATACTCTTTAAGTGCTTCCTCTATATTAGGAAGTAGGTCCTAAGCGTTATTAGCATGTAGAGGGGTTATATCCTAAGTAGTAATAGTATACACTATATACTTAGTAGTATAATACTACTAAGGAGTTAGCTATCTAGTTATAATAAGCAGTAAATAAGTAATAAGTATATACTAAGGCTGTAGTATAAGTAAAGAGCTTAAAGGTAGAGATAAATTACTTTATATAAGCTTTACTTATAAGAGTAATATATATATTAGTAAGGTGTAGGTTATAAGCAGTAGGAGCAGTAGGAGCAGTAAGAGTAGAAGCAGTAGGAGCAGTAAGAGAGGTAGGAGGATGTAGCGTAGGTAAAGAGGTAGCAGCCTTACTAGCTATATCTTTATTAGTCTTATAAAGTATATATATAGCGTCTCTACTAATAAGTAGGAAGCGCTCTATAATCTGCTAAAAGTTAGCTAGTAAGTAGAGAATAAGATATATAGTAGGTATATATATTAGAAAGCGTATTAGAGATATCTACCTTAGGATTAAGTATATTATACTTATAGAGGAGGGTAGTAAGCAGCTAGAAAGCCTTAAGGGTAGTATTAGAGATCTAGCAGTATATAAGTAGTATTAAGGGGATAGAAGTATAAGAATAATATATAGTATTAAGGTAATAATAGCCTAAATTAGTATACTAAGTGTAGTAAATACTAGATCCTAAGGTAGGGTGTAAGTAAATAAGTAGTAATAAAGTAAGAAACTAGCAGTATATACCTAGCTAGTTAAAGTAGCGCTTAGTATTAATATCTTTAGTAATATAATATATATAGGGCGTATAAGGGGTAATACACTAGAAGCTATATATAACCTTCTTTTTTAGCTTACTAATACTACCCTAAAGAAAGGAGTTAGTAGTGTAAATATAAGGGAGAGAGTGCTACCTATAGAGTTCTTATTCTTCTTACTGCTAGCTATCTAATAAAAAATTAGTAACTAAGTAATAAAGGTAAAAAGAGGGTGTAAAGCTTATATTAAAATAATAGGATAGTAGAGAGGGGATAGTAATATCTAATCTAATTAGATTAGTAAGTATTATAGATACTAAGGAGTAAGGAGGAAGTAGAGTATATAAGGAAACTTATAGGTAATAAGCGCTAGTAGCGCTTAGTCTAAGTAGTAATAATAGTTAGAAAAAGTAATAAAAAATAATAATAAAATAGCTTAGTATGTAACACTTATACAAATTTAGATAGGTTAAAAGAAAAAAGAAAAAAAAAAAAGAAAGAAATAATAAATTTAAAGCTAGTTAAATACTAAATATAGAGGCTTAACTAGGCTGTATAGGCCTTACTAATAGGCTAGTATAGACTAATAAGGCTGCTTTTATATAACCTAGCAGCTTAAGGGATATAGATAGAAGAAGTATCTCTATATAAGCTAAGGAAAGAAGTAATAAAAGGGGGGTCTTACCTCTTACTAGTTAGTAGGCCTAGCGCAGCTTATAGGATATAAGCTTAAAAGGAAGGGCGCTATATTAGGAGATAATTAGACCCTTATATAATAGACCTACTAGGGCTAAGTACGCAGCCCTAATAGGGCTTATAAGCAGCGCATAAGAGGGGAACTTACGTATAGTTAGCTTAGAGGGCAGCTTTCAGCAAGATCACAACACAGGACCTACCCGCGAGACCGTAGCTTGTTAGCCTATCACTCTAGTGCACGCGACCCCTGACAGTCTGACACTTCATCACACCTACACGGTTATTTTCCACAACATAGCTTGCACAACGTACAAGTAGTGGAGATCATGTCGTAGCAGTGGGCCTTGATCGGCAACTCAACTAAGCTCGTGGCAAGCTAGGTATTACTGTGGCAGTGGTGAGTATTAATCGCTATGGCAAGTTGGCCGCGGAGCAGTGTCGAAAAAGTCCGAGTATGGTAGGTTGCTCGACACAGCCCGGACAGCGGCCAAACAATACAGCCCAGCTAGCGAAAGTCATTTCCGTTGGGCAAGTTTGGTCGTGGAAAAGCTCAAGTCGTGCTGATGAATTGGAACACTGGGGTTATTGATTGGCCTCTGGGACTGAACCAACCACAGGTCTAACCAAGGAATAAACGAGTGTCAGCTAAGGCAGGTGGCAGCCCGACCTGCTAAAAGAACGTTTACAATTTTTGAAGCCCTGGTATGGCAACAAGGTGTAAATGGATGTGTGTTAACACAAGATGCCACACAACATCGGAGGGTAAAAGGTTCGGAAGTAATATCATCTTATTGCTGCTTGCGCTCTACTGTGCTTTTGATACCAAGACCTGTTGCCACCTGTTATTTGTCTGCCGTGGCACTTGACTCTCTCAATCTCCGTCCAAATATAAACAGCAACGGCGGAACAGCGCAAAGCACCGTCGCCAACGCACCAAATACAGACGCCGCTATGTTGAAGTCCATAGAGTCGAACAGTGCCTTCCCGAACAGCGGAAACGATGCGCAAGAGAGTGAACGAACAAGTGCCAGGGCTGCAAAGGCGCTGGACGAGTGGGTTTGGTAACAATCGGTAAGGTAGCCAGCCAGCACGTAATCGAACTCGTTGACCGCATATCCAATGGGTACGAGTGCCACCGTCGGCACGACCCAGTGGACTGAAGTCACCCGCGGCGGGATTGTCCATGCAAAACACCAGAGACCTCCGGCTAGTAACGGCGCCCCGATCAAGAAGCCTGTGAATTTTGACTCTGGGGACACAGGCGAAGATGCCGCCAATCTTCTAGCGAGGAAGTGACGGTCGTAGATGCGTGTGAGTATGCTCAAAAGCATGCCGACTGCGAGAGCTAGGAAGGGTATGTTTCTCCAGCCGTCTTCGAAGCCAATCTCCGTGTAAACCATTGGTAAAACGTCGGTGAACAAGTACACGAGGCCAAACGCGATCGCGCTGATGACGGCAACCAGGAAGACAATTGGTTCGGTGAAGAAGAAACGCAGGGGTCGGACGAGGTCGAGTTTCTCGTGCTTGGGAACCTTCAGCTTGTTTCTCAAGCGCTGTTCTCTTGAGCAGGAGTGGGTATCATGAACCTCCTCGGCCTTGGCCAACACCACCGAGGGGCGCGACTCCTTAATCGTAAAGAAGAGGAGCGCCACAAAGCTGGTCACAATAGCTGCCATATAGAAAACCCATGTCCTGCAAAACTAGTGTCAGTAAAACCATTGAAGACCGATCTTGCGCCATGTCTTACCAATCAAAATGGTCCATAATGATTTCACTCACGACCGGGCCGCTAAGCAACGCCAGGTTGGCCGCCAAGGCCCACCAGAACACCCACCAGACGCGGGCATTTGAGTCCCAAAGGTCTTCGATGCTTCCAGTGGCAACGATGCTGGGGATGGCGGAACAAAAACCCCCAATAAATCGGCCCGTAACGATGCCTGGAACATTCGGTACTTTGGCAACGAGGACGCAGGATAAACAGAAGAATGCGGTGCTTGTCACATAGAGTTTCTTTCGGCCAAAAGCCTCTGACCAAGGAGGAAAGATGACGCCTCCAATCGTTAGCCCAATGAGGTAACTATTTCCTCGGTTAGTCAACCATCAGAATGTGTAGAGTTGTGATACACCATACGTTGATACGAAGATACAAGTAGCTGCAATTGGGCTGACGCCAAGCTCCTTATGTAAGTGATTGGCGACGGGTGACTGTTGGAAAGGTCAGCACATAAGCAAGCCAAAAACCGTGATGACGAGGTCTACTCCTGCGGTGCTGGTCATCGTCCTAAAGAAAGTAAGTATGTGATGCGATGTAGGAAAATGGCTCTACATACGTGAAAAACTCGAAGAAAACCACTATGGACGTATCGTAGATTTTCCGCGCCCGCCCCCAGTCTCTGGGATGGACGTGTACAGCAGGCGTCCAAGCATGACCCAAGTCTGACTCAGACGATATTGGAACTTTCTGTTGACAGGCTTGCATTTTTGATGGAGAAAGAAGATATATCCTTACGAGAAATCAAAGTAGAACAAGTCTGAATGGACATTGGTGACTATGCAGAAAGAATAGCAATTTTTCAGCTTGGGAGAAATCATCGCGCAGGGACTGCCTTTTTACAGTCCATGGCTCTGGGGATTTGAGTATTTCTCATCACCTGTAGGCTGTGTTCGGAGAAAGTGATGAGGTGAGGACATATGGCCATGGCATCATAAAAGTATATTTCTTTTTTGTTTTCGTATTTGTTATCCTCCAAGGTTTGAAGAAAAGATTAAATAATGGCTCATCTTCACTCGTCAAAGATCAACGGGCTACAGAGCATCACCCTGTGCGACTTTGCGGGATTGTCTGGCTGGTTGGACTTTCGGTAGTCCCTCGCTGGCTCTCACGGCCCCACCGAAGTGCCTCCGAAAAGTAAGAATAGATTACTCCGTAACTTGGTTTGCGTTGTCTGCGGCGGCCGGCGGGGAAGGCGAAAACAGCGACTGATCTTGCGATAAATTAGGATTCATCAGGCAACGCCGCAACGAACCGGACAGGGGAGTCAATGGACATGACACAAGTAGGTTGACCAATGACCACAGCGGCTTCTCAATGCTTGCCGACGCTACACCGGCTTGCCTGCGGACCGTCCGGCGCATCAAAAGCCAATTTGGTCGATCGCGACAGAAAATCTGCACATTCATCAAAATGGGGTCCAAAACGAGGGGTATAGTGATGGAAACACGATTGGTTGCATTATAGAGAAGATTGTGAATGGCTTTGTGAATAGATTGTGGGTTTATCCCAATTTTAGAAGTATAGTGGCTCAGCTCTTGTGAAATCTGCACATTAATCAAAATGGGCCCCAAAATACATCAAGGGATATACCTGTAGAGAGGTGAGCGAGTTCCGGATGGAGGGTTTGTGGAACATCACGGTCTCTGAGTCAGAGGGGGAGGACCCGTTGAGAAGCTCTATAAAGACATACTTCTCACCCACAGAGTTGATGGAGAGGACCGGAGACAAATTGCGTCACTACTTCAAGCCCATCCGCCCTGTTGGCATTGGTGTGAATCATTCCAATATGATGTGAGATCGGCTCGGTTGCACGCAATCCGTTAGACTTCCGGGCTCTTTTCTCTCTAAGAAAGCATCAGGTCAACGATGGATTGTCCGCCTGCCTGCCTCCGCTCGACCTCATCTCCTTGAAAATAGATTCCAGGGCGGAACTTGAAGAATAACCAAACAAGCCGTTTACTGTATCAATTCCTAGCCTCTTTTCTCTATTGGTAGAGGGGCTCTATTGCATCTAGGTAAGAACCGATAGGTTTCTGATCGTTGGGAGTTGTGACTACGAAGTCCCAACGCTTCCACGAGTAGCAATTGTGCCATCCTCCACTCTTTTCGCGGAACTATATTTGACGAATCGGCATCAGTAACATTGACTTGGGAACCTGATCTGCCGCTTAAGTCCCGATTGCGCAGTTGCGGTCGTAAGCCACGCGGGCTGAGGGCGCCATCAAGCCCCACACCATCTTCCTCGCCGAGATGACGCCGGGCGCCGGTGAGGCCGGTGAAGGCTTCCAGGGTGAACGGCTGACCGTTGGTCGTCTCAACTGAGACATCCGACATGAACGCTACGTCCGGCAGCTTCCCGCCCGGCAGCAGTTTGTGGTCGATGCCGAGTGCCCGGGTTCTGAAACGCGTTTCGTAGATGGGGAAGAGGCAGTTGCTCTCAAGCCCTCCCTTTTCGAGCAACTCTTCTATCGTTGCGTCTGCGGACGATACGACGCTGAGCGTCAGTTTGATGCCAGTCTCATCGCAAGGTAGCCATGTCGAGAAAACCGTGAAGAAATTCCTGATGACTGTTGTGACTATTGCGTTGTTTTTGGCGGCCTCTCGTTAGTGTTCGACTTGAGGAGGGACGCCTTGGAACTCGACCTTCTGCAAGGATGCGCATTGTATTTCCGTCAGTTCGCTTTGAAAGAGTCTAATCCCTCGCTGGTGAATCTGATTGGGGTGAAATATCAACTTTGGCCACGCTTCCGGTTGCTGATGAGGGATGCATGGTGACGAGAGAGGAGGGCGATTGAGGAAACAGGTATGGCGGTTAACTACACCTTGTCACCTAGTGACAGGCAACTGACCCGTCACGTAAGAGGACGACTTAGACACTTTGTTTTCTGATGTTATCAGGGACAAAATCGGGCTCTGTTTTTCTCCGACGTTATTGGTCGATTTCGCCTTGGTTGGTTTGGCGATCTGTCGCAGGCGATATTGAACCGACATGTTGAGTTCGTCTGGTCTAGCAAGCAACGTGTGCAAATTTCACGGTATACGAGCCAATCGATTTGGGGCCACTGATCGTGGCACTATCCGATTCTGAATTGAACGACTGAGACGTTATCTCAAAACACGCTTATCGCTCTCTCCAAGTGTTTGTGTCAGGTCTCGAGGCGGCATCCAAGCCTGCTTCTGACATGAACGTGAGCTTGCCAACGACTCGACCAGACCGGCAGATCATCTACCGCCGCTCTGAGCTTTGTGGTATTCTCGCGCAAAGCCGTACGACTGGGGACGTTGTCATCATTGCTCTTGTCCGAGGGTAACACCATCTCGATCTTCTGGATCCTGTCCACCACGAAGGGCTTCAGAACCTCGGCTTTATCCTTTTGGTCCAAAGCCTATAAATCATGCAGAATCACCAAACAGCCAGAACCATTCATGAGCGCAGGTACGCCTTCATCGCCTTGACCGCATCTCCGTCGTTGGCCTTGAGAAGTTCGGTGGCCTTGGGCTTGGTGAGCTCGAGTTCGTCGACCTGTTCGTCTGTCAGCGTCTCATGTTTCCAACACTTTCATCCTTCTCTTCTTCTTTTCCCTCGCGCATTGGCCACGCTGTCCGTGTATCTCTGGAGGAGAGAAGAAGGGCGGGCTGTGACTGACCAGCAGCGAGACGTCGGCAGCGTCGACCTTAACGTTCTTGACCTCCTTCTTGGCTGCGGTGGCACCGCCCAGGCCCTGAATGGCCTTCTGGGCGGCCTCGGCGTCGACCTGGGTGCTACCCTCGGCGTCACCAGCAGCATCGAGGCTGGCGAGGGCGGACGCGGCCTTGCGGTCCTCGGCGGACTTGGCGGGCTGGACCTCCTCCTCGACGTCCCCGGCGGGGGGTTGCTGTTCGGACATGGTGCGTGGTCTTTGGGGAGTGGTTTCTCCTGGCGGATCGGGCTCGGACGAACAGGGGGCGTAGGGAAGATGAGGGTTTCGGAGGGAGAGCTATGTTGGACGATGGTCGCGATGTTGCGTCGCGCGGTCGGTCGCAAGGCACAAGTTAGGGATCGGAATTTGTGGTGGGGTGGGTTAAAGGTGGGGGCGGGGAGGGGGAAGCTCACTCGGGTAGGTAGGTACCTCCTACCCAGGTAGGCAGGTCGATTGACCGAAGGTGAGCGTTGTACATTAGGTAAGTCGATACGTACGCCTCAACGTCGTCCTGGGGGGTTATGAGCATCTAGGTAATCGCTAATTGCCTTACAATGCTCCCGGCCTCCAAGGGTCTGGCGGACGGTCTGGTTCCTGAAATGCTTTCTCGGCAGCCATTTCTGCAGTTGCTATTGGTCAATGTCGTCGGGCGAGCGCCGTCGGAAGCCGCGGGGCGCCGCAGACCACAGAGCACTTTTTCTCCCCATCTTTCGCATCGGAGTATCCCAATTCGACCACATTGTTGCCTGCACAGACAATGGGAACAGCAGAGTTGACTCACTGTCATGCTGCTCCCTTCCCGCCAGTACCACGCTCGCTCCGTTTAGGAAAGAAGGTTGGAAACTTCCATGTTTTACCATTCCGGGTCCTGATCAGATAAAAGTCGACTCCGTCCCCTCACTAACTCTACACTGCCTCACCCAAGCGACGGTGAGCATCACTCGCAAGCACACGCCATGTCTTCCTCCGCCTGGTCGCCCGACTCCTGGCGGTCAAAACCCATCAAGCAGGCGCCGGCCTACCCCGATGAGGCTGCGCTCAACAAGTCAGTCAAGGAGCTTTCACGCCTCCCGCCCATCGTCCACCCCAAGGAGATCGTCGCCCTGAAACAGCACCTCCGCGATGTGGCCCTTGGCGAGGCCTTCCTGCTGCAGGGCGGTGACTGCGCCGAGCTCTTTGATTACTGCGAGCCCAACGTCATTGAGTCCAAAATCAAGCTGCTCTTGCAGATGAGTTTGGTTCTCGTCTGGGGCGCCGACAAGCGCGTGGTGCGCATTGGACGTATGGCCGGTCAGTACGCCAAGCCGAGGTCGAGCCCGACAGAGATGGTCAACGGGGTGGAGCTTCCGTCGTTCAGAGGAGACATTCTCAACGGCTTCCAAGTCGATGAACGCGACATCGACCCTCAGAGACTCGTCAAGTGAGTCAGCGCAGTCAGCACAAATGGGTGCAAAGGAAAGGCCGGTACACTAAACGCTACAGGGCCTACCAATACTCGTCTGCGACTCTGAACTATGTCAGAGCTTGCCTCTCGTCAGGCATAGCGGATCTCCACAGGCCTCTGGACTGGGGCCTGGGTCACGTCCGGGATCCCGAACTGAAGAGAAAGTACTCCGAGGCCGTCCTCTCTCTCACTGACATGCTTCGCTTCCTCCACACGATCGGAGCCGACAGGAGCGACAAGCTCGACACGGTCGATCTGTTCACGAGCCACGAGGGCCTGCTCCTAGATTACGAGCAGCCGCTGACCCGCCTGCTGGAGACGCCGGCGCCCCGCCCCACTACCAACGGCGCCCGGAGCGTCGCCAACGGTAACGGCAACGGCAGTGCCATCGCCGAGACGAAGAAGGAGTATTACGACACATCGGCCCATTTCCTCTGGATCGGCGACCGCACGCGCCAGATCGACGGCGCCCACGTAGAGTTCTTCCGCGGCATCGCCAACCCTATCGGCATCAAGGTCGGCCCCACGACGCCGACGGATGACCTGCTCGCGCTGCTGCGCACGCTCAATCCGAACTGCGAGCCTGGAAAGATCACGCTCATCACGCGCTACGGAGCCGCCAAGGTGCGCTCGTTGCTGCCGGCGCACATCCGCGCCGTCGAGGACAGCGAGTACCACCGCTGCGTCGTCTGGCAGTGCGATCCCATGCATGGCAATACGTTGTCGACGGGGAGTGGCATCAAGACGCGCCGCTTCCGCGACATCTTTGAGGAGCTGCAGGAGACGCTACGCATACACAAGGAGCAGGGCAGCTACCTTGGCGGCGTGCACCTCGAGCTCACCGGCGACGCCGTCACCGAGTGTCTGGGCGGCAGCGAGGGCCTCGATGAAGACGACCTATCGACCAACTACACGAGCTTCTGCGACCCGAGACTAAACGAGAAGCAGGCGCTCGAGTTGGCGTTTCTGATTGCGGATCACTACAGAAACGAGAGGCGGCCGGTTTTGTGAGCGGGTTCTCTTTTTCTTTCATTCTTGTTTCTTCTTCCCGTTTTCTGGGAGCACATACGGGCCGGCATTGGAGGGATGGGTCATCGAATCGGTCACTCAAAAGCGTTCGTCTGTAGATGGAATTTATCTGACATCTACCATGATATTTGATGGTGCTCATGCCAGGTAATTAACGACGCAGGCTTCAACGGCATCGTCACAGCGTACGCTTGGAGCAAGTCACAGTCACCGGGTCTCTCTTGCAGGTATTCGCTGGTTCCCGCTTGCCATACATTGATTTCTTGCGCCAGATGGGCTCTCACATCGTAAGCATTCGATGATGATACCTGTTCCTGGGCTCCGGCGGCCGTTCGAATGCATCTCGGCTCGCCTCAATTCACGCCGGTCTCCCATGATGAGAACGGGTGGGGGGGCTCAGTTACTTGCCCAGCAGCCTAGGCAAGTTTCAGGCGGATATCAGCGGGCCAGAGATAAGACGCTGCCGCCAACCGCGCACTTACGCCCTTTACCCCAGCGGGCAGTGACCGGTAAGGGGGCGAGTGGGGCTTCCCCGCCTGCCCGCGACTTCGCCAACGTCCCCCGTGACCGTGTAAGTACCTGTTGCATACCTCACCCTCTCCCTGGATCAGTCCTTCACTCTTATCTTGCATCTTGCATCCTCTCATATGACCCTCGTCTCACCTCGCTCGAACTTTCTGATCGATGCGCTCGGAATAGCTTCACAATCGATCGTCAATTCTGCCAGCTTACACACCCCCTTGCAAGATGGTCTATCCATTGGACTATCTCCAACACCGTCGTGACTGGTCTGATACCCCCTCATGCCGGTCATTAACCGAACACACCGAGGGTTGTTTTTACTAACACAATCGCCCCAGCCAATTCAAGCAGTCTGAACGCGCGGACAGGATCCGTCGCCTCACGGCGTACCATGGCCCCTTCACGGCCCATGACCGCCAGATCCTGGACCGACCTATCGAGGAGCTCGTCCAGGACGTCCACAAAACCATACTGAAGCCTATCGATATCCTGAAGACTTACGGCAAGGTCGCCCTCAGGGCCCATGAGCGCACCAACTGCCTCACCGAGGTCATGATCGCCGACGCCGAGACGTGGGTCGACGACGGCTCCATCGACATGAAGGGCCCGCTTGCCGGCATCCCCGTGAGCCTTAAAGACACTATCGTCGTCGGCGGCTATGACACTACCGTCGGCTTCAGCAGCTTCGTCGGTAATAAGACCCCCGCCGACGGGCCAGTCGTGCGCCTCCTCAAGGATGCCGGCGCCGTGCCCTACGTCAAAACGAACCTGCCCATCACCCTCCTCAGTTTCGAGTCTACCAACGATGTCTGGGGCCGCTGCACGAACCCGCACAACGCCCGCTACTCCCCCGGCGGCTCCACCGGCGGCGAGAGCGCCCTGCTCGCCATGGGTGGCCGCATCGGCATTGGCAGCGACGTCGCCGGGAGCGTGAGAGCCCCTGCCCACTTCTCCGGCTGCTACAGCCTGCGCTGCTCGACGGGCCGCTGGCCGAAGCTGGGCTTCTGCACGAGCATGCCCGGCCAGGAAGGCGTGCCGTCCGTCTACAGCCCCATGGCCCACACCCTCGACGACCTGCACTACTTCACCCGCGCCGTCGTCAGCATGCGGCCGTGGGAGTACGACTATAGCGTGCACCCGATGCCGTGGAAGGCCGACGTCGAGGAGGACTGGCGGGCGAAGCCGCGACTGCGCGTGGGCGTCATGCGCACCGACGGCGTCGTCGACCCGAGTCCGGCGTGCCGACGTGCGCTGGAGATGGTCGAGGACGCGCTGCGCCGCGAGGGCCACGAGATCGTTGAGGTCGACCCGCCGTCGCCGTACGAGGGCCTTCAGATCGCGTCACTGGCGCTCAACGCTGACGGGTGCCGGACGTTCTCCACCTTCTTCCGCGCGGGTGAATGGAACGACCCGGGCGCAGCACGGATGAAGTCCCTGATGGACCTCGCGGCCCCGCTGCGGTACCTGTACTACCTGTGGGTGAAATATATCCGGCGGGACGACATCTGGGCCGGGCTCGTGAGGGACTGGCGCCCGCAGAGCGCCTCTGAGAACTGGAAGCTGGTGGCGAGGAGGGAGGCCTACCGGGCGCGGTGGTTCAGCTGGTGGGACTCAGCCGGTGTGGATTTCCTCATCACGCCCCCGAACGCGACGCCTGCCGTGCCGCACGATGGGATGAGGGACGCTGTGAGCAGCTGCGGATACACATTCCTTTTCAACCTGGTACGCTGGTTTTTTTTTCCTTCCTCCTTTTTCTTCCGTTTCCCCCCTTTTCTGTTCTACCTGCCACTCGTTGTGCGATGGCGCTCTCGAACTAACTAGCCTTTCAGCTCGACTACACCGCCGGCGTCATCCCCGTGACGCACGTCGACAAGCAGCTGGACCAGCTTCCCGGCGACTTCAACATCAGGAAGCTCAACGGCGTAGCCCAGGGTGCGTACAAGCTATACGACGCGGGCGACATGCACGGCCTGCCTGTCGGCGTCCAGGTCGTCGGCAGGAGGCTGGAGGAGGAGAAGGTGCTGTCCATCATGAAGAGGGTCGAGGACGCTCTGGGGGATGACAAGTACAAGCTATTGGAGGTTGACTAAGGATCCGATGCTCGGGGTGTGAAGGCTATGTCTTGGTACCTAGCTTAGGTAATTCAAGGAGTGACATGACATGCCATTGCGCCGAGCGCGCTACCAAGGTGTGAGGCAAAGCGTACCGCGGGGGATAATCATACATGACGCTCAACCTTTTTTACTGGATATAAGTGCAATGCAAGCCGGATATTCCCTGCTGCGGACGGCGACGGTTGCCAGCAATGCGGGGGCGACAGTGGGCGGTACGGCACGTTGGAACCAAGTCCGAGATCGGACGAGTCGTCGCAACCCTTCCGACTTCAACGCAACCATCCCCATTGGACCGAGAGTGTAAGTCGCCGGGTCGGGGCTGAAGTATATAAGAAGGTACGTGGCTTGCCTTCTTCAAACTTGAGCAACCCTATAGGCAAAAGGCAGTTTCGTGCCTGTAGCCGGGAGAATCATGGCCTACCAGAAACAGGACAACTGGTCATCCGAGGCGAGTCTCGTCGTCTCACGCACGCACGCACGCACTTGACGACCGGGGACTAACCTGGCCTAGGCATACCAGCACTCGGCCTCGTTCGTGCCCAAGCTGGCCACCAAAGTGGTGCAGTGGCTCGACGTTCACAAGGACGATGTCATTCTGGACGTCGGCTGCGGCGGTGAGTCCCCCCCGCTCATTCCTAGTCTCCTTAACAGAACTCCATCTCGCTACATTCACCCGATATCGAATCTGTCTTGACACGGTGAGCAGACGGCATCCTCGACGTGCATTTCGGAAAGATCCTTGCGCAAGGGAGCGGCTCGCTGTACGGCATCGACGCCTCGCCGGCCATGATCTCGGCCGCTAAGAGGGCGGTCGAGGCGGCGGGCCTGTCGAACTGCGAGTTCGAGGGTAAGCTCTCTCTTCCTTTCGACCATTTATCCATCCATCATCCACCCCCGATGGGACCGGTCTGACATGCGCGCACTCGCCCAGTTCTCGACGCGACCCGCATCGCAACGTCCCGGACGCCCACGCTACACGCCCCGACCTTCACGAAGGCCTTCTCCAACGCGGCGCTGCACTGGATCCTCCGGCCGCCCGGGTCGCACGTGCCCGTCTTCACGGCCATTCGCGACGCCCTCCAGCCCGACGGCACCCTCGCGCTCGAGATGGGAGGGCTCGGCAACGTCGCCGAGATGCGGACGGCCGTCGTCATGGCCGTCGCCCGGCGCGTCGGCCTCCCCAAGGCCGTCGAGGCCGACCCCTGGTTCTTCCCGGACGAGGCGTGGCTCACGGACGTCCTGGAGCGCGAGGTCGGCGGGTGGAAGGTCGAGAGGGTCGAGAGGGAGTGGCGGCCGACGACGGCGGACAGAGGCGGCGTCGAAGGGTGGGTGCGGCTGATGGGCAAGGCGCTGCTGGACGCGGTGCCGGAGGAAGGGGGCCAGCGCGAGGAGGCCGTCCGGGAGGTTGTGGATGTCCTGAAGCACGTTTGCAAGATGCCCGGGGATGGGGAGATGATCAGCTATGTGAGGCTGAGATGCCTGGCGAGGAAGCTTTGATTTGGGTTTCTAGAACCATGGCTGGAAGACGAAAGAGTGGCCGAGGTGTGTGCTTGTCCCGGCTCCGAATGGGGTTTTCCAACTAGGTTTCACGATGCTCTCGGCGGGCTTGGTACATCAGAGGAGTATCTTTTCAACCGGCCAACTCAGGGGTCAGTCCGTCAGTTTCTTTCCAGCAGATTCATGCCACATCCAGTTGTCTTTGCTTCATACACGAGAGCAGAACGCCAGCGCCAACAAGGGACCAGGCTTATGCGGCGGCAGTTGAAGTCGGGTTGCGACTTGTCGGAAACGGTGTAGGAAATAGATCCAGTCTTGATGCCCTTGGTCTTGACCTTCTTCTGACGAACCTGGTTTTTTCACCTGTACGGGCTGGACTCATGGGACTATACTACCGGCTCAACCTGGGTATTTGCCAAGCTTACTCGCTCCCAGAGATGAAAACCAAGTGAGGGGGTTAGCAACAATGGTGGTCGGTCTACCACAAGTATAACGTCCGCCAAACTACACTCTTCCATGCCGTCTACCATTGTAAGGAACCAACGACCGGCGTCTATCATAAAGGTTTGTTTGCAAACCCCAGCTGGCGGTTTCCCCCATGGAAGACGACGTATTGCGACTTGAGAAACACATCCCCGTAGATGGCAAACGGCAGCGCCGCAGCGCTCTGGATCCCGCCAAAGCACGTCCTCGACGTCTCAATCGTCT
Organism: Colletotrichum lentis; assembly: GCA_003386485.1. Taxonomy (NCBI): domain Eukaryota; kingdom Fungi; phylum Ascomycota; class Sordariomycetes; order Glomerellales; family Glomerellaceae; genus Colletotrichum; species Colletotrichum lentis. The sequence goes on from NWBT01000043.1 coordinate 562,227, forward strand.
GCCCGTCTACCGGCGCAAACTTCATAAACTCCCCGGGAACGATGGCCTTGTAAATCCCCAGGTCGACCGAGAAGGAGGGAATCTGGTCGCCGCAGTTGAACACGAAGCCGCCGTGGGTCGAGTCGAACCTTGCGCTGGCGATGCGCTGGTAATACGCCGACACGATAGCGTTGGGCAGAAGCATCAGCGTCGTGCCCGTGTCGGCAACGGCCTCGTGCGGCGCCGACATCGGCGCGCTGCCGTTGGATCCGACGGCAAAGCCCTGCGCGGTGAACTGCCAGAAGCCGGCTGTCGTGTTGGCGGGGACGAAACTGATTTCCCCCGTGAACTCGGTGGGATCCAGGAAGCCGAAGTTGTAGTTACCGGCTAGAAGGATTGTGAGATGGGCCGCTCCGGGTCAGTACGCGGCATGAACCCGGGGCGGAGACTTACCTGCCGCCTTTTTGAGGTTTGCCGTGAAAAGAGGCATCGCGAGTTTGTTCATGGCGTTCTCGAAGAAGGTCTTCTGCTTCGTAGGCTGTACGGTGTTGATGTTGCCAAAGGCAAGGCCGACCAGTCCAGACTGGTTCTTGTTCCTCGAGAAGGACGCCGAGACCTGGTTCGCCGACTCAACGGCCTGGTTCTCGACGGTCACGCCGCCAATGGTGACGGTGTCCATGTAGACGTTGCCCCGCGACGAGCTACCGTCCCCGTAGGAGATGGACCACGACGCCCCCTGCAAGTTCTTGGCGGTCGAGCTGGCGCTGATGTTGTATATTGCTTGCCCGGCCACCTGGGTTATCGGCGTCTCGCTGCTGAAGACCCAAAGGTCCGACGACCCGGTGTCGAAGTTGAGGTCCAGCGTCTGGGGCGGGGTGCCGATCTGGACGGGACAGAGATACTGGCTGTCGAACTCGGCTGGGATCGCCGCGACCCCCCCTTTGATGATTGTGAGCGTGGCCAAGACGCAGACACATACCGGCTTACCACTGGGAGGGGTCTTCGTGCCATTCCCCGTACTTCCCCCACCTCCCTCGGGTGCCGCGGCCGGACCGTTGCCTTTCGAGCCCTCGGCTCCCGCATCTTGACCCCCTTTGCCTCCTTTACCCTTCCCTTTCCCTTTTCCCTTTCCTTTCCTTTTCAGCTTTCCTTTCCCTTTACCTCCCTTGTGTACACTTTTACCCCCCTCCAAAAGCCCGAGGTCGTCAAGAATCTGGTCGATGAGCGAGAGAAGATCATCCGGGATTTGCTGTCCGAACTTGGAGTAGGCCCTGGCCAAGGCGATGGGCCCTCGTCGCGATCCGTAGTAGAAATCAGGGTTGGAGACCTGTTCGATCCGAAAGGCCGCACCGCCTAGGGTAGCGATTTCCATCTTTGATGGCGCCGCATCCACCAGACGGGCCGCAAAGGGAACAACTGCTGCGACCGCAGCTGAGTTGGTGAACCGCATGGTCACCCGGAGAAGGGAACGTCCCGGCTAGGGAACGGAACCAGGAGGAAAGCTCACGGAGCTTTACAAAACACAACAAGACTCGAAAGACGATAATACTCGGACAATTAAGGAACCCAAATAAACGGCCTGGAAGTGCGGAGGGCTTAGGAGAAATAAGCCAAACCCAGCTTTCGCCAAGTTCGCGTCCCACTACGGCCACGCATAGATCGACCTAGGAAAGGGTTTCGAAATGCTCGAATGCTCCGCCGCGAGTCGCATCACTAATAGCGCGCTGACGAATCGCAACAGAGAGAGTGAAATGCCACTTCCCGAATCAGAGACACAGGGGGCTTGACGTAAGCGCCAGAGGCAGCATCGTTCGGCTTTTCCCCAAGGAACCGCCGGAAGGTCTGCCTCTCAGAACTGCGCACCCATCCATATGCGACCTGCGACAGTCGATCATTCACGTAGCCCGCAAAACAAAGTCTTTTTTCCCGTACACTGTCCCACAGGGAGCCGGAGGCGGCCGAGATGACCGTATGCTTGGCTCCCAAAACACTGTCAGTCGAGCATGCGACCCCTGTCCCCAGGAACGCCCTCGTCGCGATGCCGATATTCAGCAGTCACTCTGGCGGCATGTCAGTTCCCCATACTGCATGCAGAGTCCGTCGGAAGGATTCGCCGAGTAATGGAGTCGTTGTCGTCGGTTGATACCGAGAAGGAAAAGCAGGATCCATCATCTGAAGTCGTGCGTGAAAAGAGATGCGATGAAAGGCGGTTACATCGAGGATTGCTCTGGTTTGCCGTACGACAGTGGAAAGTCTAATCATGGGGAACCGATCGCAACTGTTCGGCGCGGAAGTTGACCAGGATGTGCGGGATTCATGCGAAACTGAAACTACCATCGATACTCGACGGCCCATGTGGGGGTGAGATATGATATAGGACACCTCCTGGCTCTCGGCCGGCATCCTAGGATGACATGACGGCTGTCCACGAGAGTGTTGCTTTGCAGGGCCATCCAGTCTCGGTTCTTCGTCCTGTGTTTGCATTCCCTGTTGTTGAAGCAATTTTCCGCACACAACCCGATTTGGCAAACGTGCACCCAGCATTGTCTGCTCCAGTCATGAGCCAGGCGAGTTCGAGAGATGTCGTTGAAACTGAGGCCAGGGGCAGACGAAGGATAATATCACTGCTTGGCGAAGTCGATCGCTGCAGGCTAATCAATCCACTATGCCGCTGCCTTGTTTTGTTCTCGATCGAAGCCTGCTGCTGCTCAAAGCCCATCTGACATGTACTGACTGGCCACTCCAACATGGCCAAGCCTCGGTTGGGCAGCCAATACCAAGTCATCGGAATTACACAGATTCAGGGTTGCGTGTTGAGGAATGGAAAGTTACCAGCTAGTGCTCATGGGTAAGGTGAATGAGTGGTAGTTGACTGCTTGATGAATCACAAGTTGACACAGCCGAGCGAGGGCCATTCTTGGCTTAGTCATCGGATGCACCGCCACCCCCCCACCCNCCTATCCCCGGAAGGCCTCTAAGTAAAAGGGGTCAAACCTTCTTACGCGTCTTGGTACGTGTCGTTACTGCGTAAGGTGCTTGCGTACCTAGGTACCTAGTGTACGATGTGAATAACCTCCATTTTGACATTTTTCGATCCTCTCTTCTTTTGACGTTTTTCTTCTCCTCCTCCTTCCTCCTTCTTCTTCTCGTCCTTCGATACCCCCGTCATTTGTGACTTCATTCGGCATTTCTTCCCTCTCTTTCTTTTCGGCGATACAGGTCGCATTCATCCCTCCTTTCACTGCCGACGGCTCGTTACTAAGCCAAGATGCCGGAACACGACGCGCTCGTCCTCGGCTTCTCGCACTTGGCGGAGTTCCCACGCGCAAGCGAGGCTCTTCAAACGCTGAAAAAGGTGGCTTCTCTGGTCAAGCCCATCATGCGGGTGCGAGGCTGGAAGGTGCGAGAGCTCGCCGAGTTCTACCCAGATCAAGCGAATCTCCTTGGTGAGCACTGAATCCTCGTCGCTCTTGGCTGACCGCTGATTGTTCTTCAGGTCTGAACATCAACAGAGGCCAGAGGATTCTGGTCCGACTACGATACCCCAGTGACCGATCGCTCTTCCTACCGATAGAACAGGTAGTCGACACGATGCTCCACGAGCTATCCCACATCGTTTTCGGACCTCACGATGGTAACTTCCATGCGCTCTGGAACCAACTACGAGACGAACACGAGGCACTTATACGCAAAGGATATACCGGCGAAGGCTTCCTCTCAGAAGGTCAACGCTTAGGAGGGGGCCGCATACCCATGCACGAGGCTCGCCGGCTTGCTCGGGCGGCCGCTGAGAAGCGACGCTCGCTGACAGCTGGTTCAGGGCGGAGGCTCGGTGGTTCTGGGCCTAGCCTCGGCTCGGACATCCGGCGAACGATTGTTGGCGCCATCGAACGGAGAAACAGCACTCTCCAGGGATGTGGCAACACCAGTCACAACGACAGGGAGATCCAACAGATCTCCGAGACAGCAACGAGAAACGGCTTCCGTACCCAGGCCGAAGAGGACGCCGCCAACGAGGCCGCCATCGCGCAGGCGCTCTGGGAACTGGTGCAAGAAGAGGAGCGTCAGCGCTACGGCGGTTACTACATCCCGCCGAGCGCACAGAACCCCACCGGTAATGGCGGCGGTTCAGTCATGGGAGACCATGGTGACCACAGTGACCACGGAGTCAGAAGCACAAGCGTTCCTCCTCCGATCCCAGGGCCGGCAACAAGGCCGCCGCCGGTGCCGAGTCCTGATACTCGGCCGCCAATGATTCCTGCACCGTCATCACAGTCGGCTCCGCATCGCGGTTGGACATGCGGGGTGTGCACTCTTCACAACCCCTCAACATTTCTCTGCTGTGACGCGTGCGGGACAGAACGCGGCCAAGATCCTCAACGTCAGGTGTGGACACCAAATGCCGAAAAGCGCGGCCGCCAGCGGACATCGGGAGCCGCAACGGCGAGAACTCCAACAGAGCCGGAGACAATCGATCTCACGAGCAGTCCGCCGAGGAGGTCGAATAGGACCGGCAGGGCAAACGTCGGTACCCCACCAGTACCAGGCCCCGTTGTACATGCAGCGCCAATTTGGCAATGTTCGTTCTGTGGGACCATCATGCAACGACAGTGGTGGACGTGTTCAACCTGCGGGGTGATGAAGGATAATTCAGCCTGATGAAAGAGCGGGGGATGTCGGAGGAAGCGAGGTCTGAAGAGAAGGGGTCCCTCCTCCTGTTCCTCTGGATCCTTCAGGGTCCAAATGACGAAATCGCCGATAGATACCCTTGCGATTCGAACGAGGTCGTAGAGCCTGCAGCACATATGCTGCATACCTGTTGTCTTTCTGTTGGCCAGAGTAAGAGACACAGGGCTGTGTGGCACACTCGGACCGAAATGACATAAGAATCGAGGCGACTCGAGGAGACGCTGCCCTTGTATCGTGGTGCTGTGCTGACAAGGACGCATCAATGGAAGAACGCGAGTCATCATGTAAATGGTATGAGTGGCGGCAAGCACCAAGTACATCTCAAACAAAGCGGCGCGCCATCGCACGGAAGTCTCTACACAGTCATACAGGTTTTCCTCCGACGGCTAGCCAGCTACGTCTGTCTGGTTGTGTGTCTGAGAGGCTGCAGTTCTCACAGAGCGCACAGCACATACCCACGGGCATGGGGTCGCGATTATGTCATCATGACGACAGAACCCTTCTGGTGAGTGGTGGGCTGGTGGGCACAGAAGACGCACTGATATGGAGAAAAGAAAACCACTGGGGCCCCCCTTGTCGAGTCAGTGGCTATTCCCCGGTCTAGACGCTTCGGATGCCTGCGGATTAGGCCCGTTAAGGTGGTAGATCTACGATCGACGGGGTGCCCGTGAGTCTAGACGCAGGGCAGACTTTGTCACCAAACCACGCCAGTCGGAGATGGGTCAGAGCCATCTTTTTTTTTTTTTTTTTTCTCTCTTAGTTGTCTTTCTTTGCTGCGTCTACCCGAATCCAGCGTAGTGTAGCGAGGGCGAACCCTTTCCAAGTACGGATATACCTGGACCTAATGAGTGAATGGGGGGAGTAATGCCGAAAAAGCGCTCGCCCGAAGGAAGATCTGTGTTGCTAAGGTACGTGGCCAAGGCGGTCCCTCTTGAGGTTGAAGATCTGTGTTGCGGCATACATGTATGGGAGCCTGGGAGGTGCCAAGCAGAAATGGCCACCGCCACGAGCATGCAATTTAAGCGGCATGCCTAGCAGTGTGCACTGTTTCGTTCGACGTGGGTGACTGGACGAGGAGGACAGGCGATGGCGACCAACCCGACGGGATTGGCCGCACACGCGACGGTTGGCGACGTTGCCTCTGACGGACTCTTGACGATCTTTCGCACCCTCATGGACCCCTCATGGACCCCTCATGGGCTCATATCGTCGCAGCAGATGCGCACGGTGATAAGACCAGCCCGGCCATCGCCAGTCGCTGAATGGAGAGAACGGCTCGCGACAAGGGGTAGCGGGGCCAAGGCCTGCCTGCCTACACTACAGGCCCGCTACCGAGCTCTGCCCTTCCCAAAGTTTACAGACATGGTAACCTCCCCTTGGCCAGAGACAGATTTCTCCCCACGTCGTTGGTCAAAGGGTGTCGACGGAAGGCCGGCGCAAGTCAACTCTTGTTTGTCTTGTAACGGGCGGGCGTCCACCCAGTATCTCCGCCTTTCCTCAACAGAGGCTGTCCGAGGTCTGTTCTGTATCTTCTAGTGTACGGCGCGATAAGAAAAACGAGCCGAAACATGCTGGACGACGGCAACAAACAACTGACAAACCGAGTTTGGAATTTTACACTGATGATTAGGGATGCCGATGGGACAGAACCTGACAGTGACGGACCCGGTCAGCCACACGGATCGCAGCAAGACAAAGAAAGGATCGGCAAGCTGTGCCGCTCGGGGAATGACAAGTCCCGAGTACTGGCCAGAGAGTCGTAGTGTTGTATCCGTACCGCGTAGGTATCTTTCCCCTCAGGCCGGGGTATGGGGGGCTCTTTTGTCTGCGCTCTGCAGCAGTTGAGAGGCAGGGCCCGCTCATCTTTGCTCAAGTTGGAAAGGATGCCCATTTCCCGCACCTCCTTTTGTCGACAGTCCCATCGGAGAAGCTCACGTTGGCCGTCCTCGAAGTTCGCCTCGTCGACCGGGTCCTCTTCTTCCGTCATGGCTGCCGACTTTAGCAGACCAAGTTGCTATTGTTACACGGTAGCAAGGCAAAGAGTAGAGTAAGCCTAGCCCGCCCGCACAGAGGTCTGTCGAGTGCCTGGGGTTGGGCATCACAGTAGGTTAGCCACAAGGAAGGGATCCAACGTCCATCGCAGTCGATATTGGAACAATGAGAGCGGGAGAGGGACTCCTTGAACGAGGTGACAACTGCACACGAGGGTGACACGGGTTCCGCTGTACTTCCCATCCCGTCCTTTTGGGTTCGTTCGGTTTTAGAGCTGGCTAATTCCCCTTGCTTCCTCTTGTCGCATACTTACTTGCACATGCTCTTGTGGGTATTTGTGGACGGGTGTTGTGCCAACAACACCCGTCGGAGCGGATCCCATGCGCCCAGAAGGGGTAAGCTGCAAAGATTGGCCAGTGAGATGCCATCGAGGTCGGTTTGGCGCGTAGAGGTGAGCTGTTTGACTGTCAGTCTGTTGCACGGGAGAAACTGCGGCAGACTGCAGCATCTCGGGGCACCCTGAAAGCGTAACAGAGGATGTAGGCAATCAGGTACTTGGCTTCAGAGGAAAGAGAGAGAAAAGGCGAGCCAGAACCCGGTCTCCCGAGGAGCTTGGGGCTGTTTTGCAAGGCGAAAAGGAGGGTCCCCGATTTGGTGAGGGACGGTTGACACCCGAAAGTAAGCCGGCCGGCGCTGGCGGTGCCTGGTGTCCTGGGCTGTGGCCGAGTTCAAGGAACTCCCTCGCGGAAAGAGAGGCTGGAAGCTTCAAAAGTTGGCATGCATCCTGGCGGTCAACGACGGATGAGGGCGACGCGGAGTGGCATGACGAACGTGGTGGGCAGAAAACAGCCTTGCTCCAGGGCCTCTGCGACGGGGAGACTCCCTGACGGGGCGTGGTCGAGGTACTCGGCTCAGAAATTGTCGCGTGAGCAACATCGATTACGGTCCACCGGGGCCCAGCGGATAGAGCGTCATGGGGGGAGTTGTACATACATAGTAAGGTACAGTACACCAACACAGGGCGCACAACCCCACTGGGAGAGCAGACCGCTCGAGGAGGTCCACTGACTGCACTCGGTCGCTGTTGAGAGGGACAGGATGAGGAAGAGCTGAGGGGAAGTACCTACGGAAGTGGTGGTGGTGGCTCTACGGTACCTCGGTACGTGTCTCTACATGTATGCTTTTCCCCAAAAGCCGATGCTCTCCTGTACCTCACTTGTGCATTCGTCATGCACTTTCCCATGGGCGCGACAGTGCTGGGTGAGGATCTCTCGGATACAAGGATACCCTTCAGAGCACCGGATGTACCTTCTCTCGTACCTTGCATGGTATGTGGGAAAAAGGGGATAAGAAGAGCAAAACATCCATCGCCCGCTGGGGGCAAAATGGGTACATTGTACAGACTGATTGTACTCGGTACAGTAAGCATACACTAGCAGGTAGTTATCTATGTATGTATCTGTACGTTTTTGGCCACTGAAGATCAATCCCCTCTGGATTCCTGGAATGACATCTCCCATCCCGGTCTCTCTCAAGTGGATACATACTGGGTAGGCATCTCCACGTGTAGCGTCCGTATCCCAGTCAGTTCAGTTCCCATTTGCACTCAATGCTGGATCAATGTCGACCAGGGGGGCGGGGGGACACCTTCACTTAAACAAAGTTTGGCCTATGACGGGCCCCCGTCTCTCGTCCTTCTAGCCCGTCGTCTGTCCGTCTGCCTGTCTGCTAGATGCTAATGCCAATGCCAGTGCCAATGCCAACAGATACCGCCTTTTCTGTGCTTCGATTCCCATTTTCCCCATCAATCCATCCTCCTTTGACCGCCTCCTTCTCCACTCTGGTCGATCTCGAACCGAATCACCATAGCCTTGCTCTTGGTTCATCACCTCTCTGTTCTGAACCTGTCAACTTTTGTAAGCCTGTCCTGTCCTACCTTTTGTTATGTTCCTCTCCTCCCCCCTCCTCGGCTCTCCTCACAGCATAACCATTTCGTCTTCTATCCCATTGTTTATCCCAGCGCCGTTTCGGCATTCTGGATCTGTCTCCACTTCCGAGAGCCAAAGCCAAGGGCGCCCAAGAGCTGCAGAAAGACTGCTGCGCGCTGGCGTTTGAAGCTGACGATCTTTGTCGACTTCGTCCCTGCTGCGCCATTGCCCCTAGGCTGCTTTCCTGCAGCTGCAGCGTGCTTCTGTTTCCTGCTCTTTCTTCTGCTCTGGCTTCCGCCTTTCATCATCTCCCTCTACCCACTAGCGTTCTTCTACTACTCCTCCTTCTTCCCTACCTCGTTCAATCTCAGACCTCGCTCGCCACACCATTTGGATAACACCCAACCCCGTCGTCATCCGACCTTTTCGGTTTCTCGCTTTGGATACATACGCGTCTAACCGATCGAGACGATACACGGACGTAGACACACACACACATAGCACACACACACCTTCTTCTTAGTAAGCCCGTACTACCACTACTGGATTCCTGTCGCACACACGCTCGTACCTTTACCCCCCGTCCGTCCCCTCTTTCGGGCTGTCTTGTCCAGTTGCTCCTGTCTTCGACGACGCTGTTTGCAGCTGAACCCAAGCTTGTTCGAGAACCCCCTCCGCGGCGCCCTGGTCTCATCCATCCCTCCTTTGCCTTGTCCGCTGCTGAAAGGTTTATAGCAGCTGTTTGCGCCCTTATCCAACCAAACCAACCCCGGCCCAACCCCCGAGCCACCGTTGTCGTCGTTGTCATCGCTGCTTCTTTTCTTTTGCAACCCAATTCGGGAGAGGCTTGTGAACTAACGGATTCGAAGCTGCGCACGTCTACATCCCCATTCCCCTCCCCCGGGATCCGCGCCTAGACCGCACACAATTAGAGCGCATTCTCAAGCTACCGACAGACCATCTATCTGGAGACCGGCCTAGAATCCGGCAGTCCAGAACATACGCCCAAGCCCACCCGCCATACGAACAAACCCGCCATACGAACAAATCCTATCCACATACACACAAGGCGCCGCGCCATGCTCTGCTCCGCCGCCTTCTCCTCCACGATCCTCTAGCAACCCGCTCCTCGTCCTCCCTCACCCGTTTCGTTCGACTCATTCGCCTCGTCGGGGTTCCGATCTGGTTGCAAAGTAATCCACCGCATCAAATCTTCCACCTTGTCAACCCTTCTCACACCGGCGAGCTCTACCACTGACGGGGTTCACTTGCGAGCCGCAACTTCCCATGCGCAAGCGAACGCCAGCATGCAACCCCCCGAACATGTCATCATCAGCACCAGCAACCGTGGTCCCGGCAACGGCCCCATAGTCGCCCCTCTCCAGACGGCGATCCCGGCAGAGGATCCTGCCAAACCTGCCTCGCGCCCTTCTTCTGGAGACAGCGGCTTCAATTTTGACACATCATCGCGATCCGACGTCGGTTCGCTACGCAGCGATGGCGCACCGAGCACGACCAGTAGCGGGCGCTTCTTCCGCGAGAACTTCAACCTCGCAGCAGCCGACGGCAAACGCTCACATTCCGCAAGCCCTTTCCGCATATCCATGCCCTACATTACACCGGGCCAGCTCGCCTTTTCCGCCATGCAGTATCTGCCCGTCCCATTACTGGTCCTGAACAACCTAAAGACTGTCGTGCTCGCAAACGAAGCCATGGGAAGGCTGCTTGGCATGACGGACGACACGCGCGACGACAACTCTTTTGTTGCCGACAAATTAAGAGGTCAATCATTGTCCCAAGTGGGTATCGACATGATTCAGGAAGGACGCCCCGTGTGGGTCGGCTGGGAAGCCTTTTTGGATTCACTCGTACTCGAAATGGGTGCGAGACAAACCTCCAAGGACGCCGCCGATATGTTCGTCCAGGGTCAAGGCGGAGAAGCGACACCAACACCCGACTCCCTGGCGCCTCCGCCATTCCCAGATCACCAGCCGGGCTTACCGGTCGTCAAAGACGCCGTAGTGGATGTCGTCATTTCCCGTAAAGAGCTCGGCAAGCCTGGGTACGATTCTCGGCATCGGGCCGGGGTCTCGGAGCACCAGGTTTACGCCAAGATGATTGTGACCATCTGGGAGATTGAGGATCATCAGGTCTACTTCACCTTGACTTTCACTAGCTCTCAATCACCGTCTTCGTCACTCGTGTCGAGTCGCAAAGCTGTAGCGAAACCTGGAATTCTGGAGCAGGCCGACCGCAAAACGATATCAAACTCGAACCCGCCCTCCGTCAGCTCCAGCCACGACTCTAGTTCGCCCTCGTTCCGCGTGAGCCCTAGTGCAGTTTCCCTGTCATCGAGTCCATTTCCTCCCATGGGACCTCCTTCGACAGCAGCACACACGAGCACGCCTTCCATACTGCAGAAGATGATCCTTATGAAGGACGCCTTGCTCGACAACACGACAATGCCTATTCTCGCCATGTGGAAGGACGGCAGCGTGACGTTTCCCAACCGAGCCGCCCGCATCCTCCTGCGGCAGGAAAGCGACTTGGGAAAGTCTTCCGATGGATTCGACCTGCTTCCTGGATGGACCATCTACGACGCGGAGTTCACCAGGGAGCTGGACGTCACCGAATATCCAATATCCGTCCTATTGCGAACCGAGACACCATTCAGCAACATGCGTGTAGGCATGATTGACCACGGGGGCAAGAGGAAGGTTTTCGATGCCCTAGGAGAGGCCATCCGAGATGACACAACAGGCGAGTTCTTGGCCGGAGTCGTCACCTTTCGAGATGTCACCAAAATGACGGAAGAGATTACCGAGATCAAGGAGCGGGACGAGGAGCGCTTCAAGCTGATTTGCGATACGATGCCACAACTGGTGTGGACAACAAGGCCAGACGGTTTCCACGACTTCTTCAATACCCGGTGGTACTCGTACACGGGTCTCACTCCCGAAGAGTCGCTAGGCCTCGGATGGAAACACCCCTTTCACCCCGACGATATGCCTGAAACCACCAAGAGATGGAAACACTCCCTAGCGACCGGTGACCCTTACTCAACCGAGTATCGGTGTCGCAGCAGGACTGGCGAATGGCGGTGGATGCTGGGAAGAGCCCTTCCACTGAAGAACAAGGAGACTGGCGAAATCGAAAAGTGGTTCGGAACCTGCACTGATGTGAATGAAGGCACCGAGGCGAAGCTTGCGGCTAGGAGCACCCGACAACAGCTGCTGAGTGTTCTTGCGCATTCGCAAGTCACAATCTTTACTGTCGACACCAATTCGAAGCTCACAATGTTGGAGGGTGCCTTGATTTGGGACAGCAACGGAGAAGACAGTACGTCCCCTCACTCGAGCTGGTTCGTTGGACAAGACATGTACGAAGTCTTCAACCGTCTCAACCCTCAGCTAAAGGTCGGGGAGCGCCCAAAGTTCTTGCGACCCGTCGAAGATATCCTGGCAGGCGGAAAGACCGAAGAGGTAGCAGAGCACGGCATGGACGGCCGGTGGTATCGCACGAGATTCCTGCCCATCTTCGGTAAAAAGTCCAAGGAAGGCATCACGACCAATGAGACTTGCATCGAGGGAGTCATCGGTGTCATCATGGACGTTAGTGAGCTGAAGGAGAAGGTTGAAGACCTGGAAGAGGAGTCCCGCGAGAAGAGGCAAGCTATGGCCAACGAGGCGGCCGCCAAAGAGGCGAACAGACTGAAGAGTCAGTTCCTTGCCAACGTGAGTTGTCGATGTCCTGAAACTGCCAATGACACCCCGCTGACAGCTACGTAGATGTCTCACGAGATCCGGACGCCAATCACTGGTGTAATTGGTATGGCCGAGCTGCTGCGGGACATGGAGCTTGACGCCGAGCAAACTGAGTACGTCGAGAACATTCAGCGGTCGGCCAATGCCCTTTTGACCGTCATAAACGACATTCTCGACTTCTCAAAGGTTGAGTCGGGACGCCTCGATATTGAAGAAGTTCAGTTCTCACTGTCAGTCATCGTCACCGACGTGAAAAAGATGCTGAGCTTTGCTGCCGAGCGGAAGAATCTCGACTTCCGCTCAGATATCTCGGGTGAGGTCGAGAACGATCTGGTCGTCATTGGGGACCCGGGCCGCGTACGCCAGATCATTACGAACCTCTTGACCAACAGCATCAAGTTTACCAACCAGGGCTATGTGAAATTCTCGGTCCGGAAGGAAAAAGAAACCTCGGAAAGCATTGTCGTCAAGTTCATCGTCGAGGACAGCGGCATTGGCATTGAAGAGGAGGTCCGGAAGAAGCTTTTCCAACCATTCAGTCAGGGAGACGCGTCTACAGCAAGGAAATTTGGCGGTACTGGCTTGGGCTTGACGATTTGCAAGAACCTTTTGGAGCTCATGCACGGCGAGATGACGTTGGAGTCGACACTCGGCAGCGGAACCGTCGCGACGTTCTGGGTCCCATTCAACAAACCTCAACAACAACGCGGTGGACCTTTGGTGGAAATCGGTTCCATCCCTGACAGGCTCCAGTCCGAGATGAGCGTTTCCTGCAACAGCTCCGAATTCGAGCAACTGCTCAACACGCCCCCTGCGTCGGGCGACTCTTCGCAGTTTCTCTCGGACAAGCACAAAGTTCCCTCTCGACGACTGTCCGTTCGGACGCCGCCAGCTTCGGATGAGGAGCTACTGCCACGATCTGAGCGCGCCAAAATCCGAGTGCTGGTTGTCGAGGACAAGTGAGACGACCCCGAAACGCATACCATACCCCCATCCTCGCTAACCCCTTTTTAGTGCCATCAACCAGCAAATCGCCACTAAGACAATCTTGAAGTTAGGCTTCAGTGTGACGGCAACCTGGAACGGTAAAGAAGCTCTAGAATACATGGCGGCAGCACGACAAGGCAAGCACGCCAAGCCAGACATCATCCTTATGGATGTCCAGATGCCTGTTATCGACGGCTACAAGTGCACGCACCTACTGCGCCATCATGTCCCGTACAAGGCGTACGTACAGGACATACCCATCGTTGCGATGACAGCCTCGGCAATCCAGGGCGACAAGGAGAAGTGCACCAGAGCGGGCATGGACGACTACCTTGCCAAACCGGTCAAAAGCAAGACGTTGGAAAGGATGTTGGTTCGGTGGAGCCTGGTCAAGAGGCCACAAACACAAACACAAACACTGCAGGGTTCGGATAGCTCCATGTCAGACTGCTCGGACACAGCCGAACATTGCAGCAACGCCGATATTCCTGGCGTCGCACACGACCAGCCCAATTCAACGACGCCCCCGGACTCGACACAAGCTGCTGCACCCTTGAGTCGACAGCAAGACCAGAGCCAGGAGGAGGCGGACAGAGAGAGCCGAGGCGATCCGGTAACGCCGCGGCCCCTTACTAGGAATAACTCTTACGAGCCATCGCCGTTCGATTCCCCAGCCGTGGGGGATGCCATCAAGCCGATACGACGGTCCGAGACGGACGAACTCGCTATGCAGGCACAGCAAGGCAAGCTCATGGACGCCGCTGGGGGCAAGAAGCTCCCGCGACGAGGGGAATCGTTCCAGACGGCGGTCGCGGGCGATTCCTTGACGGAGGAAAATGTGGAGAAATTGGAAAAGGAGGAAAGCAACCGAAGATCATAGACATGAGGAGTTGGAGCAGCATTCCTACTTTTGATACCTCATCATGGACACTCATTAGTAGTACAGCGAGGCGCAAAAGGAAACAGGCCTATTTTATCGTTTTTCACGGAGAAACAACTCTGTACATATGGTTGGCGGAAACAGGGGAAAGGGGGACCGTTGCGCGACGGGTCATGTTGCAACTCGGCATTTCGATCGGCGTCTAATGGGGGGGTGTAAAAGCTGCCAATAATCGGACCGGTCCTAGATACCAAGGGAAGGGCTGGTCTTGTTCTAGTTCTTTGCTAGGCAAGTGTTACTCTCGATGGTAATGGTTTGTTTAGGTTTGTACACATTCAGAACCGGCATAGACAAGGAGGGTTGAGATGGGTCTCGCGGAATTGGATGATTCCAACACACGTTATGGTGGTGCGTGCTCGAAAGGGCTGATTTGCAGTGACGAGATTCTGCCACTTGCCGCTTACGAGCCCAGTAACATTCAACTTCAATTGATGATGTTAATACTCTCCCCGCTTTCGTGGTTTGCGCTTGCCGTGGCGTGCGAGAGGTTGAACTGTCGAGTTACACTACATCACGAGTTTCAGACGCCACGCGCGGTCGACAGTGCGAATGCCAGAGGGAGGGGGACTTGGATGGGTCGCTCTCGACCAACCGGTTTTGAGTCTTCGAGAGCCGAGACGGGATGAGGCTTGTCTTTCGCAGAAACAACGACGGTGTGCCGCCTGCTCTCTCCCCAAGTTACTGAGCCGCCGTTTCTCGACAGGCCCAACGCTGAGACTGCCTGCAAAGTGCATCCATCAAGAGCGGCCACACGATGGCCGAGATAGGCAACTCACCAACGAGAGCATTGGGCAGGGAAGTATGACCTCTATTCCTCTTGAAGACGCCGGACGGCCCGAAGAAGACACGGAGCCGATGGGTTCATAACGAGAACTTCCGGGCCTCACACGGAGGAATCGAGCTCGCTTTGAAAAGTAGAACAAGGCGATTGTGCATAGGGCTGCTGCAAATCACCCGTCACAGCTGTAATGCGGGCCACACGAGGAGCAAACCATTCATCTGAACAACTGGGTTATCGTGCCTGCCTATTTGGGTGCCCAGACGACGACGGCGACGACGACGTCTTGCGAGAGGTCGCCCAAGTACCTTAGTACGATCTCGCTACGGCAACCGCGAAGCTACGTACCTACCTTGTGCGGCTGCTTCAGAATGTGGGTGGGTACCTTTCCAGAGATACGTATCTTTGACTGATTGCGTACAGCCGGACCCACCCACAGAAATCTATATAAACCCCTCCACCCTCCCATCCTTTTCCTCCTTTTCTTCTCTTTTTCTTCTTCATACTTACCTTCATGGGGGTGCTGGGGATCAAGAAATCCGGCATCCAGAGTGGGAGGCCTGCATTGCACATCGCGGTGTCGACCGCTCTCGATTGTCCTTCGGGGCCATCGCTGTGGCAATTTTTGATTTTAACCATCCACGTCTTTTTCATTGTATCCGATTGCCTTGTGCAGCGGTGCGAAGAAGAAGTTCTTCCCCAATCCCTTGATGTTGTCGGGTTGGCTGACGCTGTTCGGCATCTGTTTGACCAGGTGGTCGCTGTATGTGCATGTCAAACTTGGGACTGTGACATTCTGTGTGGTTCGCTTGACTCAATTACATCGTCGCTGGGGTTGCTTGCCTGGAATGCAACGAGAGGAGTTTTGTTTCCACAGAACGTGGGAGCTGCAGGTCTCGACAGCGGACAAAAGCTATCGTCGTTCCTCCCGCGACGGCCACCTATATATATCCCAATCCCCCAACCTCATTCGCTATGAGCTTCTCCAGCAGCATGCATATTCCTCCATGTGAACCTCCTATGCCCATCTCACCACTGGCCTCGGCACGAAACGAATAAAAGCCAGAGGACCATCACGAGAACAGATTTACATTCCTGCACGCTAGGCTGTGTTCATGGCCAGCCTCAGAGTCAGGGAATCATCTGGGGAACAACGGCCGAGTGGAACGCCTCGAAAATTGCCTCGAAAATTGCATTAGGCGCTGGCGTGGAGTGCTGTCTTTGGAAATACCGAAAGACGGACAGCTCTCTGGCTGTGAAGGTGTGCATCAAGGAAGCCCCTTACCGAGCGAGAGCCCCGGGTCATTCGAGCACAGTGGTCCTCCGTCTGATGGCCAACTGATATCAGCTTTGGCTTCTTGTCTCTACATCGTATCCGTATTGCATTCTTTTCTTTTTCTGAGACCGTCTAGAGTTCAATTTTTTTTTGTCCGTGTCGCACCAAAAAAATAACGACCAAACTGTGCCTTAATCGTCACGTGCCGTGCAGCTCGCAGGCTTGACGATCGCCATCCACCTTCCTTGCTGGTCATCTTTCGTCTCACGCTTCATCGCCCAATCAACTCGCCTCGTCAAATTCATTCGCTCGCGCCTCCTTTTTGCTTGTTGATACCGGTTGAACTTCTTTAGATTGTTGCCGTCAAAATTCTCTCATCCCCCCCCCCTTCGCACCTTGAGTGAATCACCTATCTGGATCAACCATTAAGCTTTCCCCTCTGGCGACGTTCACAATGCTCGGCTGGTGAGAGACTCATCTCAGCGGCAATATTGCCAATGTAGCGTCGCTAAAAAAAAGTCATTAACTCTAGGTACCAAGCGAGACTCGCGGCTCGCCCGCTACTCACCCAGAGCATCACCACCGCCGTCCTCTTCGCGACCGGTGACATCACCGCCCAGCAGCTCGTCGACAAGCGCGGTCTCGAGAAGCATGACTTTGCCCGTACCGGCCGCATGGCCTTGTACGGTGGTGGTACGCGCCCGCCCTTCTCGCTGCCATTGAGCTCGTACTGACTCCCTTCCTCAGCCATCTTCGGCCCCATCGCCACCAACTGGTTCAAGTTTCTTCAGCACAATGTCGTTCTCAAGAACAAGAACGCCGAGATCCTTGCCCGGGTCGCTGTCGACCAGGGTGTCTTCGCCCCCGTCATGATCAGCGTCTTCCTGTCCTCCATGGCCACGCTCGAGGGCAGCTCGGTCCGGGAGAAGCTCGACAAGAACTACAAGACGGCGCTCACCTCCAACTACATGCTCTGGCCGTTTGTGCAGATGGTCAACTTCAAGCTCATTCCCCTCCACCACCGCCTTCTTTTCGTCAACGTCATCAGCATCGGCTGGAACTCGTACCTCAGCTTCTTGAACAGCCAATAGAAGGTTTGAAATCCTATCCTCAGCTTGGCAGACAGCTGCTTGAAGTGCCCATCTGGAGAGGTCATTCTGAGCTTAGCTAGGCTGTCTTTTCTTCTACATGGATCTTGCGTTTTATGACTTCGACTTGGGAGAATTAGAAGCATAGACTTGCAGACGGCCATCGGCAGAGCCACCGGGAACATTCTGCACCGTTCTTCAAAGGGAAAGCAGAGCTAGCGGCATTTTTCGACATGTTATCTCAATACATGTTGTCTGATATCCCTTCGTCATCCGGGCGTGTTATTTTCTTATCGTTGCCTACTGACCTATTTAGCTGTCCCTTCCTCTATATTTTAGCATATAGGACCAACCTACAGCTAGTAAGAGGCGTGTTAGTAGTATATTGCTACGGTTGGCGTTCCGTGCTAGTCTCTATTAGCAGAAGCTTGGAGGCATCTGGAGGAATATCTACATGTAAACCAACGAAAGCCACCAGGTTTGTCTGAGATCCTTGCCGCCGCCACGAGGTCATACTCATAAAGTGTGGGACTTGTGTTATTGACACCAGGTGTTCAGCGCCCAGATACCTTTGCAGTCGCCCCCCTTCCAGTATCCTCCTCAAGCTCTGCCGGCAGTGCCAACAACTCTTCCATCGCCGACTCCTCACTGAAGTCTTCAAAATGCTCAAAGTCCACCAGACGCACGCACTCGGTTCCAGCTCGGTCAACGACAAAGTTGTACCGGTTCACATCCCCGTGGATCATCCCCAAGCCATGTATCCTGCGAACCAGCGCTTCGCAGTCTGGCAAGTCGCTTATGCAAGCCCGTTCCCCGTCAATCTTCTCCAATAAGATGCCCATAACCCTACCATTCTCCGTCAAGTGGCCCAGGAACTCGGGCGCTATGGGCGGTTCGTCGCGATACTGGCTGCGATGCTGCGTTAACTTGTAGTATGCCGCCGTCTCGCGCTCGATGCGGCGCAGGTCCCACTCGAAGCATGCAATCTTGGCCAAGGCCGTGCCGCCGTCGTATTGGACCTCGTGGGTCCACGAGCGCAGGCGCCTCGTTCTTTTGAGGGAGAGAACGTCGATACGCCGCTCGTGCCAGACTGTTTGGGTCCCGGAGAGCGGCTCCGTGGAAATAGCTGAGATGAACGGCGAGCCATCCGCCCCCCGCACGATGGTCGCTGTTGTCCATGGGGAATCGGGGAGGTCTGGAAGGCTGGGGATGAGGAGGTAGGGCCGGCACATGGTGTCCTCTTCGAAGACGTCTGCTGAAATGAAGAGGTAGTAGATTCTTTGACCAGCTCGGAGGCGATATGCGCCGCGCTCGTCGTCTATGACTTGGTTGAGGATCACCATGTCCGATTTCGAGAGTGATGGCATGGTTGACGGGTGCTGGTGTGTCTGCGAGGAATGTATGTTGCTTGTTGCAGCTTGGCCAAGTGTCGTAAAAAAAATGCTCGTCGCAATCAAAGTAGTGAGTGAGATGGTGATAGATGCTTCGGCTACGTGACCAAAATAGTGAGATGGAAAGCATCAAATACGCCGTCCGTGTCGCGTTTGTCTTGATGTTGGCCACATCCCGGGAGATGCATAGGCGCTCCAGCCCACCCTGGCGTATCGCTGGCCAAGCTGTAGGCCGGCCCCCAATGAATGCACACAGTACTTGTCTATTGGTATCAGAAGCAGCGTTAGCATCAAATAATGGCGACAAAGTACTCGCTCGGAAACCAAAGCTGCTCAAATGGTTACGTCGAGTCTTACTGCACCGGTCTTCAAAGCAAAAGCAGAACCAGCGGCGTTCTTCGAGACGTCATCTGGATACATGTTGCTCGATAGTTCTTCCTCATCCAGGCGTGATCGTCTCTCATCGTCGCCCACCAAGCGATATAGGCGTCTTTGCCTCCCTGCTCGAACACATACGACCATACCCACTGGAAAACTCGGGATCCCGTCCGCTCTCCCTTAGACAAGCCAGTGAGGGCCGGATTAGTAGTTGAGTCGGTGACGATCAACGAATACCTGGTGTTGTATGTTTTTTATTGCATCCTTCTTGTAGAAGGTTTCTTTGTAAATATTTATAGACAGTCACGCGGATCCACCGACGCTATTCAACCTCTTTTTGAACAAATTTGATGCCTTTTGTCTGTATTTTATTGAACCTTTAGTCGTCATTTTGAGTCGATAAAACTCGTCGCTGACGTTGTTAAGCGTGCGAAGGACACGACTCGGATAGGACTTTGATGGGATAGGCCGCGAAAGAAAACACCACTGTCCATTCAAATCCATGATGCAGCGGCTGTCATCGTTTTGGCGACTATAACGAATGTACAACAAACTTTGATGTTTTTTGTATTCGTCAGTGACCAATGTTGACTGGTGGCCTCGGTGGCCGGTCCAGCTCCGCCCGGCCGATGAGTCCCGGGAGCGGGGAAGGTGAGGAGAAGAAGCCCCGATCAACCGGGGATGCAGCCCGCAAGCTTTCCGCTGCATAGTTTAGGCAAGTCTCTCGCCAGCGACGTCAAGTCTGCCGAAGCATCAACCGAGATCCCGATCTATCTCTCTATCGCGACGACCAGGTGGGGAACATCCGGTAAATTTCCCGCCGTTCTTATCCCACATCGAACCACTCGGTACAGTGGTACTGTCTAGGTAATACATCATTCACCGCACCCCACTTCACGTCGGGATCCTTCCGCTACGGAGACGGCCGCTGCAACGTTGCAAGCAGACCTCGCGCCGACCTAGGAGCCCGCGAAGTGCTGCCACGAGAACATATCGAAGAGCAACATCTCGTAGTGCTTATAGCTGACAATCCCCATCTCACCACAACCGGGCAAGATAGCCGATGCAAGATGACTGCCCCTAGTCTGCTCGACCGCCTCAACAGAGACGGCTTCGTCGTCGTGCCTTCGATCCTCGCCGAGGACCAGCTCACGAAGCTCCGGGACGCCGCTGAACAGGCTACGGCGCTGGCCCGAGCCGGAAAATGGCCCAATGCCCGAACTCTTCCGAAGCAGTTCCCTCCGTGGCCGACTGCCACGCCTGAAGCACCGCCCCAAGGCATCTGGGGCGTGCAGAGCATGATGCATCCTGATATGCCCAATAGCGACATCTTTGTCCAGACCTACTTCTCAGATGCCGTCATCGAGCCTACCAAACAGCTTCTGCAATGCAGCGACAACGATCTCGTGATGGAACTGTTCAACCTGCTTGTCCGGCCGGACCAAGACTTCGAGCTCCGGTGGCACAGAGACGACATTCCGGCGACAGCCACCCCGGAACAAGAGCTGGAGCGGCTCAATAAGCCGGCGTATTCGGCACAATGGAATCTAGCTCTTTACGACGATAACAGCCTCATTGTCGTCCCGGGTTCGCACACCAGGGCCAGAACAGACGTGGAGCGCAACGCGGATCCGTACGAGAAGGAAATCCCGAACCAACTGCTCGTCGAACTGAAGGCGGGCGACATCGTCTTCTACAACAACAACATCCTGCACCGCGGCGCTTATGTCGCCAACAAGGAGCGCATGACGCTGCACGGAAGCGCAGGTCACGTCAAGGGCAGCAGCCTCCGAGCACGTAACGTGCTCCAACATGGGCTCAAGGGCTGGGTGGACAGGGTCGACCTGGGTGCGTTGGGCGAGAGGGAGAGGACGAGGGCCAAGAACATGCGGAGAATGCTGGTCGAGATGGGACAGGAGGCGGGGGAAGTGGGATACTCTCTTGAGGGGTAAGATAAGATATGGATCTTGTTACGAAGCCGACGTGGCCCCGACGCTCGCTGGCCGCGGTAATGTCGGAATGCAGGAGTTCCAAGGTCAAGAGTCTTGGGTTTGTGGCATGCGGACCGGCGGTGTGTCATAACCGAGCGGCGGATTGCGCGAGTTCTTGGCCAATATGTGTATGTGTGTACACGCCGCCGGCCGGCGCTGAGTTGCGTGCGTGCCCGTGACAGCAGAGGAGAGCGTCGTGTGTGAGACAGGGATCGATGCCACGATGATAAAAGAGCGCTTTCGGCGTCAAGTGCTTCTGGAACACCAAGCGACGTCACTCTTCTGGAATGCAAGTTGTTCAACTGACACTTCTTTGTCGTGAACGTTGTTTCATCTCACCGAGTCCATTCATCTCAAAGCAAGGGAAACGTTGCTGGTGGCCTGTGCGTAGCGGGTGCCTAAGTAACAAGGTGTCTGTGGACCCCGTGAGCTTTTCCCGTCTCGCGGCCAAATCCGGGTTTGCCATCTATCAATCGACTCTGTCGGCAACACCAGCGTCAGCCTCAACCACCTTCAAAACCCCGTCTTTGAAGCCGCCCCTCGCCGACCCCTCGAACCCTGCACCTGGCGACAATGTTGCCCTCCTCGGTGCGGCGCGTGGTCGCCTCGGCACCACAGGCTCCGATCGTCGCCTCCCTCAGCACCTCCGCTCCGAGAGCGGCTACCGCGACCTTCACCCTTCAGCAGAGACCTGGCGGCCACCAGCGACGATGGTCCTCGTCAAGCCCCTCAAGCCCGAACAACAACGGCTCAAAGGACATCCCCGGCCAGGGCCAGTCCGTCCATGCCTCGACGTCGTCCAACTCCAGCAACAGCAAGTCTAACGGCGAGAAGCGGAAACGGAAGAGCAAGGACACCGTCGAGAGGGAGGCTACGCAGAAGCTGCCTAGCGTTCCCAGCACACAACATCTGTCTCAAGAGGGTATGTTTTACCATCAAAGAGCCGACTCGCGGGGACAAAACACTGATAAGCAGACGAGCAGCCCTGGGATTGTCAACCTTTTTCTCTCTGCATCGACCGATATCCGTGACCCACAGCATGCCCAAGTCGGTGACCGACGAAGCCTTTGCCGCCATCTTCAAGCCCCGGACCAAGGCGAACAAGGTCACCGACGTCATCTCGACACTATCGAGGACGACTGACGATCTCGAGGGCGCCATGGCCAAAATGACGGTCGCGAGCCAGGAGATGGATGCGTCAGGCGAGCCGGTTCAGAAGATCGACCTCAAGCACCCCGATGGTAGCGAGTCGAGCGTCTACGTCCAGCTCAACTCCATGGCCGGACAGTTCGTTCCCTTCCGCCCCCCTCCCGCGCCCGAGGCCATGGGCGCTACCGATGCGCATGCCGAGTCCGCCATCGAGGACTCGCTTGACGAGACCCCCCACCACCGCGTCTACAAGGCCATGTTCACTATCGAGGAGACGACCGACGCCGACGGCCAGGTCCAGGTGCTCGCCCACAGCCCCAAGATCATGCAGGACGAGGTCCCCCGCTCATTTCTCGAGCGCATGGCCCTGCGCCAGATGAGGTTCGACGAGGCGCAAAGCCACGACACCATGCAGGCCATCAGCGTCAAGCGCCAACGCAAGCTGAAGATGAAGAAGAAGAAGTACAAGAAGCTGATGAAGCGCACGCGCAACCTGCGCCGCAAGCTGGACAGAATATAAGCTGAGGGTGGCTGTATATACAAGCCCACAGTCTTTTCGGCGTTCTCTCTTTTCCTTTTCCCCTAAAGCATATTTGGGCAGACGGTTTCTCTCATAATTGGTGTTCAGTTCAGCCAGGCATTACTGATGGTAACATGTCTTTTCTTTGGCCAGTCCTCTGGCTTCATAGAGAGTGAGAGGCAGAGACAGACAGACAGACAGATCTGCATCAGATAGCAATCATCCGACTGTTTGCATCCTGAGACCATCACTCATGACCGTGCTACAACCCCCAGAGATGCTGCGGAGCCTAGGTAGAGACGGTGCGACAGAGAGGGGGGAGAGAGATCCTGTACAACAAAAGAGTGTATTACTAGTTCCACAAGAGAAGGGGGGAGGACACTGTCCAAGTGTTTTTAGAGAATCCTCTTCCAAGTTGCCTTATCTTGAGTTATTACCGTCCCCTTCGGGTGATTTTTGGCGCTCGCCCAAGGGGCGTGGCGACAAGAAAGCGCCATGGGGTGGCCACAGCGGAAAGGTTCCTGCACCCCACCAAGGTGCAGCCGCCGTCTAGCTCACCGCCCGGCAGAAAAGGTTCTCTCCGCCAAATTTTTGGATTTCCTCGAGTTCTCGATGGTAAGCTTGCGCCGACCTCAGCAAGCCCGTAGCCGCCAATTTTCTACCACTACCCCGCCAACTGCGAGCTCCATCCAAGATGTCGTCGCGCAAGGCTGTGTATGTTATGCTACCAAACTCGCAATGCGATTGAGTCGTAATGCTGACAATGTTCCGGCACAGAGACCAGCGGATCCCGAATCTCATATATAACGGCTTGCAGGAGAAGAAGCGAAGCTTCTTCGTCGTTGTCGGAGACCATGCCAAGGATGTCATTGTAAACCTCCACTACTTGATGTCCCAGAGAGACATCAAGCAGAACAAGTCTGTTCTGTGGGCGTACAAGAACAAGCTCCTGGGATTCACCAGGTATGAATACCTTACGGGATGCACTTACCCACACAGGGCGTCGAGCTGACAGCTTCGCCTCTCTCATAGCCACCGCAAGAAGCGCGAAAACAAGATCAAGAAGGAGATCAAGCGCGGCACCCGCGAAGCCAACGAGTCCGACCCCTTCGAGCTTTTCGTGTCCCTCCACAACATCCGATATGTCTACTACAAGGAGACCGAGAAGGTGCTCGGAAACACCTTTGGCATGTGCATTCTGCAAGACTTCGAGGCCATGACACCGAACATCCTGGCGAGAACGATTGAGACGGTCGAGGGTGGCGGTCTGGTCGTCCTCCTGCTCAAGGGTATGACCAGCTTGAAGCAGCTGTACACCATGTCCATGGACATCCACTCGCGATACCGGACAGAGGCGCACGACGACGTTGTCGCCCGTTTCAACGAGCGCTTCATTCTCTCCCTGGGAAGCTGCGACTCTTGTCTCGTCATCGACGACGAGATGAACGTCCTACCCATCTCGGGCGGCAAGAACGTCAAGGGACTGCCGCCGGCCGACAAGGACATTGTCAAGACGGAAGCGCAGCAGGAATTGGAGGACATGAAGGAGGCCCTACAAGATACCCAACCAGTCGGCTCCCTGGTTACCCTTGCGAAGACGGTCGACCAGGCCAAGGCGCTACTGACCTTTGTGGACGCCATCGCCGAGAAAACTCTGAGGAGCACGGTGACCTTGACTGCCGCCAGAGGACGTGGAAAGTCTGCCGCCATGGGTGTGGCTGTTGCGGCTGCTGTAGCACACGGCTACAGCAATATCTTCATCACTTCTCCCTCGCCCGAGAACCTGAAGACTCTCTTCGAGTTCGTCTTCAAGGGCTTTGATGCGCTCGGCTACGCAGATCACGCCGATTACTCCATTATCCAGTCCACGAACCCCGACTTCAACAAGGCCATTGTCAGAGTCAACATTCACCGGGCGCATCGCCAGACGATCCAGTACATCAGACCCCAGGACGCTCACGTCCTGGGCCAGGCAGAGCTGGTCGTCATCGATGAGGCCGCCGCCATCCCCTTGCCCCTAGTCCGCAAGCTCATGGGTCCTTACCTAGTCTTCATGGCTTCCACCATCAACGGTTACGAGGGCACCGGACGTTCGTTGTCGCTGAAGCTGATCAAGCAGCTGAGGGAGCAGTCAAGACCTGGCGCGAAGATGAAGGACGACACTGAGGTTGCTGACCGCACCACGGGCAAGACGGCCAAAGATCAAGGCTCAAGCCACCAGGCCAGCCGCTCTCTTCGCGAGATCACCCTGTCGGAGCCCATCAGATACGCCCAGGGCGACTCCGTCGAAAAGTGGTTGAACAAGCTTCTGTGTCTGGATGCCACCCTCCCCAAGGCCAAGGCCAGCGGCCAAGGCTGCCCGGACCCGTCCCAGTGCGAGCTGCTGAAGGTCAACCGCGATACCCTCTTCTCTTTCCACCCGATCCCTGAGAAGTTCCTGCAGCAGATGGTGGCTCTCTACGTCGCCAGCCACTACAAGAACTCCCCCGACGACCTCCAACTGATGAGTGACGCCCCAGCTCACGAGCTTTACGTGCTCATCGCGCCGACATCAGACGGAAAGCTTCCCGAGCCCCTCTGTGTCATCCAGGTTGCCTTGGAAGGTAAGATCAGCAGACAAAGCGTCATCAACAGCTTGAGCAGAGGACAACGGCCTTCCGGCGATTTGATCCCCTGGCTTGTGAGTCAGCAGTACCAGGACGATGAGTTCGCCTCCCTGTCCGGTGCGCGTGTCGTGAGGATAGCCACGAACCCGGAGTATGTGTCGATGGGATACGGTACCAAGGCTCTGCAACTGCTCACCGACTTTTACGAGCAAAAGTTCACCAATCTGTCCGAGGATGCCGATCTTACCATGGAGGAGACGCTGCCGAGGGTGACGGATGCGGAGCTGGCCAACACATCCCTGCTCGCAGACGATGTCCACATCAGAGACATCAAGAAGCTGCCGCCGCTGTTTGCGAGATTCTCCGAGATCAGACCCGCCGCTCTGGACTACGTCGGTGTCAGCTACGGCTTGACACAGCAGCTCCACAAGTTCTGGAAGCGTGCCTCATTCGCCCCCGTCTACCTTAGGCAAACGGCCAACGACCTGACGGGCGAGCACACGTGCGTCATGCTCCGGCCCCTGGAGAACACCGCAGACCAGTCATGGCTTGGCGCCTTCGCGAGAGATTTCCAGCGGCGTTTCCAGTCGCTGCTCTCGTACCAGTTCCGGGAGTTCCAGTCTGTGGTTGCGCTGAGCATCGACGAGTCGGCCAACGCGGGCGCGAAGCTCGACGGCACTGAGCCTACAGCTCTGACCAAGGTCGAGCTCGACAGGCTCCTGACACCATTCGACCTGAAGCGTCTCGAGTCTTACGCCAACAACATGTTAGACTACCACGTCATCCTTGACCTCGTCCCCACCCTAGCCAGCCTGTACTTCACGGGCAAGCTCAAGGGCGATATCAGGTTGACGGGTGTTCAGCAGGCTATTCTGTTGGCCATCGG
The DNA here is from genome assembly GCA_003386485.1 of Colletotrichum lentis. Lineage (NCBI taxonomy): Eukaryota > Fungi > Ascomycota > Sordariomycetes > Glomerellales > Glomerellaceae > Colletotrichum > Colletotrichum lentis. The sequence goes on from NWBT01000043.1 coordinate 588,569, forward strand.
CCTGCAAAGGAAGGATATGGACATCATTTCTCAGGAGCTGTCTCTTCCGTCTTCACAACTTTTGGCTATGTTCATCAAGATTTTGCGCAAGATCACGGCCCACTTTGGCAGCTTGGTGAACGCTGCTGCTGAGGCCGAGCTGCCTAGGGCGAATACCATTGGCGTCAGCCAGGAGAATGCGTCGGGCGCGCATGACGACGAGGTTGTGGACAAGAGGTTCGCTCCGCTTGAGACGTCTCTCGAGGACGAGCTAGAAGAGGGAGGCGACGAGGCTTTGGCCAAGCTGCGCAAGAAGCAGCGCGAGCTTATCGACTCCCTTCCCCTCGACCAGTATGTTCCTGTTTCTAACGACCCTTGGAACGTTCTAAGCTAACCTCATTCAGATATGAAGTCGACGGCGATGCTCCCGCTTGGGCCGAGGCAGAGCAGGCCATCAAGGAGGGCAAGTCCGGGGTTGTCAGCATCAAGACGGGCAAGTCAAAGCGCAAGGCGGGGCCGACGGCGGCGGAGATATACGACGAGGCCCTTGGGGAGAAGAAATCTCACAAAAAGGCTAAGAAGTCCAAGAAGGACAGAGACTGAAAGCGTGGGACGTGGTGGTTGGTATCGGTAAACAAAAGTGTAAAAGCATTCTAAACGGAGAGAAGGGTATAACGGGGTTTGTTCCTGACATTTGACATAGGGGGCGCCTCTGTACGGAGTTGGCTCGGCTTTTTTTGTTCCAATTTTGACAAGCTTATTGTTTCCAGCTGGCAGAAAGGAACGGGGTTTGTCGTCTGATGAAGTGTCAGAAGGTCTCTCGCGGATCTGGTGAATGCAGTTGATGTTTGACAGGGCTGGAGGGGCCTTGATTCCCCAGCAGCCAACGAAGAAGGAACGAAGCTGCCCTCCCTCGCACCTTCCTTCTACTGGAATACCAGCAGCAGCAACGATACTTCTTTCCTTCGGCCGCCAGCCCAGTCCGTCCGTCACTTGAGTTTCATTCTTTGCCCACCGACTCTTTTAGACAGGTGCCTACCGTTCTACCTCTTTACTGATCGAACTTGGAGCATGTTCCGACACACGTCGATGGAAAGCTGCTTGCATTTTCACCAGCAATCGAACTCTAACCTCACAATCACGTTACCTTTCCGTCGTAGCGAAGATCTCGAGATACTCTACAACGATCTACCTCGCGATTCAACCCAACTAGCACAATTCCGAACCAGCTGCGCGAGCTGGCCGTACCGCCAGCACGAGCAACGCCCAGAATGTGTACTGAAACCATCGCCCTCTGCGAAAGCTGCGGCCTCCATCGGCACATTCACTACCACCTCTGCATGGCTTGGCTGTGGAGCTACCGCCAGATCAAATGGGGCTTCACCACGCCGCTCGACTCGACCCCGAAGGCCAAGAATTGCCCTTTCCTGGACGGCGAGGTCAAGCTGGAGATACAGCCCGGGCGGTGCCCCAATAAGCAGTGCCCTGGTCACCGACTCAGGGCGGAGATGGACCGGACGTCGGCTGACACGAGAACGGACACCGATAAGATCGAGGCGCAGCGCATTAAGCTGGGCCTGAAGAAGAGGACGAGACCGCAGGGTTTCCAGGACCCGTTGGAGGTCGGCCGGCCGCATCAGCGCAATGTCCCCGTCGTCATCTTGGACGGGCGGCCTGACGAGGGCTCTGGACAGATTGAGGGTCGGCAGAGGGGTCGGGAGGATCAGGAAAAGAACGGGACAGCCACACCCCAGCAGGAGCACGCTGGTGGAATCACGATCCCAACGCGTTCGCCGCCAGTCGAGGTGCCTGCTTGGAGGCGGAGGAATTTCAACGGACCCATGATGATGCCGCACTGAGGCGACCGCCGGGGGCAAACCGATATATATTGTACGCAGAAAATGCGCCGGCTTGGGGGGGCATGCTGTCGCGTATAATGAGCACCAGGTTCGGGGAGGACCAGGATCCAATTTGACTCGCAATACCCTGCGGGCTGCGGGAGTGAGAGCGTTGGATTAAGCGCACCCTTTTTTTAATGGCGAATACGTTATCAACATTTTTCGTCATTGACAGAGTGAGGACTAGGTGAGGTCGTGAGGCTGTGTTGTATCCGGTTGTTGGATTGATTGGTACAGCACGATTGCCTGAACGGTTCTTGCCGGCAACTCGGCCGGGTTTAGCTCTTGTCAGCCCAGCCCTGCAGCGCCATTTAAGCCTGTTTTCGACGCGAGGGCCAATCTCGGCGGTGGAGTCGTTCCCCTGTAAACAACCAATACAGCGCGCCCAGGCCATCCACTGAGAGCTGGAGGCATCATGCACGTCGTCTCAGCGACCTCCTGGGGGATGACATTTCTCGCATTTCCCGTTCGTCCCGTGTAAACATCATCCCATCTCCTACCCTCTCTCGCCCTCGCCCTCCGATCGCGAACTACTCATCCACCGTAGATGGGATCTTGAGCCGTCAATTGACCTCGCCGCAACGGGATACGCCTTTCGTTCGAAATCGTGTACCCTTTCGTTTGATCCAGGCGGGTTGACCTCGACGCATCCCTCGTCGCCAAAAACCCCCATGCCTTACGGGCCCGTCGTCACGATGCACGCCTTGAACCTCGTCGCTTGGGCCGTCCTGCTCCTCCGGGGCGTCGCCGCTGTCCCCGCACCGAGCCTCGTCGCCCGCGCCGATGTCCTTGCTCCCACGGCCGCTTGGGTCAGCGTCAACAACAAGGGTGTCCCGACCACCGTCACCCCCGTCCCGACGACTGTCTCAGGCACCCCGACCCTCGAGTTCGCTGCACCCAACGCACTGACGGGTAGCGTCTTCACCTTCGTCGACTACCGCCTCCACGTCAGCACGAGCACCGGCAGCCCGCCATTGGCTACCGCTAATCACAAGAATGGCGCTGGAGCTTTCGCCCCCTGCAGCAACACCAAGGGAGACTTCTCACCTTTTTGTGATCCCGTCAACGGTAGTCAGCTCTACGTTGACGGGACTTACTACGGTGTGTGACGACTCCCCTTCGTCTCCCACACAGGGAGAAGCAGCATGCTGACCACTTTTAGTGACCTGGGACCCCACCGTGCTTATCAAGGGCAACAAGACCAACGTCCACGTCAAGATACAGGGCAAGGAGGTCAACGGCACAAAGGTCGGCGACACCGTCCTCAACGCCGACTCGGACAAGACCAACCCGGGCGCGTACGGGTACTACGCCTGGCACGTCAGCAAGAACCTCATCCACGCGGCCCAGGAGAACGCCACCATCGAGCTCCTCATGTCGTACACCATCGATAACATCGCGCAGAAGGACATCACTGGCCCCCGCGTTGTGGTCGCCAGGCGCCCGCAGTTTCACCCTGAGACCTCCCGGATGCCTAAGGGCGCCGAGCTGTACATCGCGCTGCCGACCGTCTTCGGCGTCGTCATCCTCGCCCTCATCGGCGGCTGCATCTGGAACCGCCGCGCCCGACAGATCGGCATCGGGAACGTCATGAGCCGCTCGCGCCACGGCTACGGCGTTGGCAAGTCGCGCGCGCAGCGCCTCGGTGCCCGCGTGCGCCAGAGCGTCTTCTCGCGCAGTCGCAAGGACCGCGGTATCCAGCTCCGCCAGCAGCGCGAGATGAGCCCCGACGGCGGCTACGTATACCGCGACGAAACCCTCGACAGCCAGCACCAGCAACAGCCCGCCGGCCGTCCTAGGAGGGACAGCGACGCGCTCGGTAGTCTTGCGGGCAGCCCGATGTCGACTCACTTCCCGGACCACGGCGCGCATGGCGGCAACGCCTTTCGGGAGGAGCTGAGGAGGCAGGAGAGGGAGAGGTATTAGGTGGGGAAGCGTCGCGGCTTGGTGCGCGATGGCGAGAAAGGAATTCATGTATACAATCCTTTTTATTCAAAGGAACGTCATGTAACCCGGGGATTGGGTTGTGCCACGATATCTAAACCACACGAGCTCCATGGACGACAAGCTGGGGCTGCATATACTTTATATAAGATGTAAAATTAATGAAGCCATGAACAAATACTGGTGGGTTGAATTTGCGGCAACGATTGGAGTAGAAGACCGGGGGTCGCAATATAGTAGGCTAGACTTTGCGGTATCCACTGCGTGCGATAATATCATGAAGATCAACTTGCTCAAGAAGCGACCCGCCTGTTCAAACATCGAATCTCAGGCATTTTAGGTGACTGCTACAGAGCCAGCCAGACTGCTCTTCATTTGATATCGAAGATGCTTTGGAAATGTGTAGTACGAGCAAAGTGTATTCTCGGTCTTGGAGAAGTCGACATCGCATTTTTATTCCTGACGCATTGCGTGAGTGTACTCAGCAGGCAAAGGCTCAGCGAAACTGCGTCAATGGGTTACGGCGTTAGCCTTCTGATCAGAGGGTGCTGAGTTTTCCGTTCTTCGTCATGTTCCAGAAACGTCGGCCGAGGGCGAGTGTTTTCTATTGAGTAAACGGATGGAAAGCAAAGTCCCCACCGGTCATGGCCACAAGCTGGCTTGCAAAGTGCTGCCGAGCGCTGCCGAGTGAGGTCTTTGGCCAGAGTTTAGGCCTCCCGCCCCAGCGGAGGTTCATTGACGTCAGCAGTACAGTATTCCAAACAGTGGCGCTCACCGATACGATTGATAAGATGCTGCAGCACGAGAAGAGAACCCTTGTGGAACTCGGCAGTCGGCGGCCCGACACCGGGCTGGCTGTGAGGATGTGCAGATGGCGCCGTTGTTGCTCGGAGCACCGAGTCGCGCCACTCGGAGGAGCCTCGGCAAGTGGGGACGCAACGCCCCCTTGTGGGCTAGGGTAGCTCGGTGCTTAGATAAGCCAGCCCGCCCATTCATGGCATGGCATGGGGCTATGACGGCTCTCCGATCGCGCATTGCGTGGGCGGCCCTGAATCGCGCGACTTGGCCCGAAAATTTCTGGAATTCTGGAATCCACCACGGAAGCCCAGCAACAGACTACACTACGGATACAGTACAATCACTCAACAGTGTGTGTGTGTGTGTGTGTGTGTGTGTGTGGATGCGTGTGAGTTTGTGAGTGTGTAAGAGCAGCAACAGCATCATCAGCAGGTACCGGCACCATTAGAAATCCAGTCGCAGACGCGTTGCTTGCCCACTTCCGAGCCGAGCGCCGGCCACTGAGAAGCCGTCCCTGATAACGCCTGGCCTTCTGTAGCACATCATCCCCGGGTCTACCGTCGACGATAGCAGCTATTGGATCTTTGGAAGCAAAAGCCCGCAGGCAGCCATCGCCGCTTGCCCCTCCTCCACCCCTCTCACACCGCACACGCCCCGCCCTCCCCCCTCCGCCGGTACATATAATCTCTTCTTTTCTGATACCCCGCCATCATAGAAGGGAAGTGCGTGTTCCAAACGCGCATATCACCGCCAAACTGTTCTCCTCAACCTTTAGACGAACAATTCTCCGCTCGAGCGCGACAGGACTTTCTTTTGCCGCAGCCACCACCTCCCTCAAGAAGAACACTGCAAATCCTGTCGATTTGAAGACTAGTGCCCGCAATATGCATAGCAAGGTTGTCAGTATGTCATGCCGCCGCCGCCGCCTCCGCAAATGATCGGACCATGATGGCCTCACCTTGCAATGCACCTCTTCCTTGCTGACACGTTCACGCAGTCATTGGCTCTGGGCCTGCTGCCCACACCGCCGCCGTCTACTTGGCGCGGGCTGAGCTGAAGCGTAAGCCTCCTCTCGCCCTCCACTCGTCCTCCACTCCAGAGAGCATCATCGACTGACCCATCTTTCTCGATCAGCCGTGCTCTACGAGGGTTTCATGGCCAACGGCATCGCCGCCGGCGGCCAGCTCACGACGACGACCGACGTCGAGAACTTTCCCGGGTTCCCCAAGGGCATCATGGGTGGCGAGCTCATGGAGAACATGAAGGAGCAATCCGTCCGCTTCGGCACTGAGGTCATCACCGACACCGTCTCCAAGCTCGACCTCTCCTCGCGCCCCTTCAAGTACTCGACCGAGTTCTCCCCCGACGAGACCCATACCGCCGACTCCATCATCCTGGCCACTGGCGCCTCGGCCAAGCGCCTGAACCTGCCCGGTGAGGAGAAGTACTGGCAAAATGGCGTGTCCGCCTGCGCCGTGTGCGACGGCGCCGTGCCCATCTTCCGCAACAAGCACCTCGTCGTCATCGGCGGCGGCGACTCGGCCGCCGAGGAGGCCTTGTACCTGACCAAGTACGGCAGCCACGTCACCGTCCTCGTGCGCCGCGATGTGCTCCGCGCCTCGCAGATCATGGCCAAGCGCCTGCTCAACAACGACAAGGTCACGGTGCGCTGGAACTCGGCCGGCAAGGAGATTAAGGGCGGCGACGACGGCCTCATGAGCCACCTCGTCGTCAAGGACACCGTCACGGGCGCCGAGGAGACGCTCGAGGCCAGCGGCCTCTTTTACGCCATCGGCCACGAGCCCGCCACCGCCCTCGTCAAGGGCCAGCTCGAGACCGATGATGAAGGCTACGTCGTCACCAAGCCCGGCACGCCCCTGACCAACATTGAGGGTGTCTTCGCCGCCGGTGACGTCCAGGACAAGAGGTACAGGCAGGCTATCACGAGCGCCGGCACCGGCTGCATGGCTGCCATGGACGCCGAGAAGTACCTCGCCGAGCTCGAGGACGGCGACCCCAAGGACCCCAACAACAACCCCCAGTGACTAGGTCACCATCATCTTTGAGTCGGAATTGGGGATCTAGAGCTACCCCNATGAGCATATAAACGCCTTTTCTAGACTAGATATAGACAAGGCGTGCGGGAGAAGAGGAAGAAGAAAAATAGACTTTTGAATTCAAGCGTACCTAAAGAAACAAGGGTTGCCGGCGGGGGTTCTGCCTCGGATCCAGGTCCGAGCCGCACCGAAGCAGATCTCGGAGATACTTATTTCGTGATGGCAAACACACCCTGCTTGCCCTTTGTCGGACGTCGCAGGCTTCGCGTCACCGGTTGGGGGACTGCAACGCAACGTATTATTTGAAATAGAAAGCCGCTGCTTCCCTAACCACAGATACCCAGGTGGTGGTGGTCTTGTCATCCCAACTTTCCAACAGCTCTGATCTTCCGAGCTCCCCCCTTTCGTATGGCAGCATCACCTTACCCCCCGTTCCACCCCTCCCCTCCACCTGTCGGGCACTTCTCGTCCAACAGGCCTGATGTACTCCCAAGCTCGCCCCCCCCCCACATGAAGCTGAAGAGACGATATCTAATGGCCAGAAGCCGGAGCCCAAATGCATAACCGGGTCTGCCAGCGCATGCTTTCTCCTCTTGTCCTGCTCAGCCCATGCGAGAGAGAGAAGCTTTCCGTGGTGCAGCCGTAGTGCGGCTCCGTCGTCTCCGTCTGCTCAGTCCAACCAAAAGTCTCTCCCTCACTCTCTCTCTCACACACAAGGGCGGGGTAAAGAGGCGCCGTTTCGGAATAAAGACATCGCCATGACCAGCCATGTGTGCTTGAAGTGTATTTCCCTCCTTGGTACTCAATGTACTCATTTAAGTTCTCACTTGTTCCCATCTCCACTCCGCGTCGGATGTGGTGCTCTCGTGCTCGCTCCCTCCCTCAGCAACATCATCACCATCATCCCCCCGATGACCCGAATCCGACTTGCGATATCTCAGAGAGAAGCCAGACTGTAAAAGGGCAACGATCTAACTTGCAGACCGCCGATATGCCAAGCAACAACAACTACACGTACAAGAGCTCTGGACTCAGCAGCCAGGTATCTAAACCCCCTTTACCCCTCTCTCCGCGCCGATACCTGCTTCTTCCTGCCCCGCTGCTTCGGGAATCATCGTTGGAACCGCGGAAACTCACTGCGGGGGAAACTACATAGGGTACCCATGACACCTGCGCCCGCGAATACGGCAGCAGCTCTTCGAATCCGAGATCGTACCGGTGCTCAGACACGTGAGCTCCCGATCCTTAGAACGCCCCCACCCCCCGCGGTCATGTCTGACGTGGGCTTTACGGGACAGGAACGGGTCGCCTCGGTATTCCAGCCCGACCGGCGGCAGCGGATATTCCGGCAACGGCAGCGGATGGACGTATACCTCGGCCAGCGGATACCGGACGTGTTCTGGGTACGGCAAGAAGTATGTTCCTGTTCCCAAAAGCTCGTCCGCGGGGGATGAGATAGGACATACGAGATGAATGGGCGTTCGCACTTCCTTTGCCAGACAAGGCTGACTTGTGTACACAATCAAGTGTCGGCATGAAATAACGACCCCAGCGATGTGACAACGGCGACGGCGACGACGACGATGACGATGACGACGACGATTAGATTTGTGTGTATGGGGGGCGTCGAACGATGGGGTCATCAAGCTTGGTACTTTTTTTGAACGAATTGAATGCGATTTGGATACCTACGGCAAGTTTGGTTTTATCATGTTTGATTTTCCTTTTAAGACTTGCCTTGGGACGAGCGCCAGATGAGATATCGTATAGGCGTCCTAGACGCGTGGGACCATGCAGGGAGATGGGTCTCAGCAATTCCAATCAACTGGAGCAAAGCCCGATCCTTTAGATCCATGTTGCTTGTGTTTATTGTGTAAAACAACGGCCTGGCATGATGCAATATCTGAGTTTTGTGGGTGATTGAAAGCCACGGCACAGATGTGCTTCTCTTCTCTTCTATGTGTTTATCCAGTTGAAAGTGGCACTTTGGGGCTGTTTACAGACTTGTTGAGAAATCCCTCTGGCAGCTCTCACGATGGTGTCAGTTTTGCACGACACACGTAAGTGACACCAACGCTCTCTCCAAGACAGCATCTGGAAAGAAGCAAGCAGCTATACATAGGCTCATGCTGGGCCTTTGGGCCTGCAGCAAACCCTGATTGTGACTTTCCAATCCTGATTACTCTGCAACAAGGTGCTTTGATTGTCAAATAACGTGCAGCAGAGGTTGGGGGTTATGTCTCACGAGTCACTTGAAGTCTTAGCCCCACCTCAGTAAATCACGTAATTTGGTGTAAGCCAGAAGTAACTTCCCATCTGGTGGGTACCTGCTATTGTATTGTGCCTATATAATATCTCATCCGTCCTTCCAATGCGATCATCTCACCCTTCCTCCCTTTCCCCGAATCTCCTCACAGTCAACAGACCTGCACCAACCACCAGTCACCAACCGCCAAACGTTCTCCCAGCTTTGAGACAGCAAGAAGATAGCCAAGATGCCCAGCGGTCAGGGATTCGAGTACAAGAGCTCCGGCACCAACAGCCAGGTACGACCTCCCCGAAGCCGCCGAGCGGCTGTGCCCGCGGCAAGGCGAGCGGCGGACTGACTGGAGCAACAGGGCAACCACTACTGCGCCCGTGACTACGGCAGCGGCGCGTCCAACCCCAACTCGTACCACTACTCCAACACGTGAGTTCCCCTTCACAGGTCGTCCAGGATCCGAGGTTTGGTGCGAACGAATGGGGCGCTGATGGGTGAATCAATTCTCCCTAGCAATGGATCGTATTACTACTCCAACCCCAACGGCAGCACCTACTACAACAACGGCGCCGGCGGCTCCACCTACACCTCGCCCAGCGGCGAGAGGAGCTCTTCCGGCTCCGGCAGCTCCGGCAAGAAGTGAGCCCTGGGCTTTTGGCGCCGTGCGTATCCCAGTAGTGACTACAGGGCGCATACGGTGCTTTGTGGATTCGATGTCAGGGGGGTACCGTGGTGACCTCGAGCGACGGACTGGGGCAACTGGCAAGCCCCTAGAAGAACGGCGAGAATTACATGAGCTGATATGCACTTGGTCGTGCGCGTGCCATTCTGTGACGGAGCTGTGACGCGTCTGCCTGACCTCGGTTCTCACTGTCCACTCGGGTTTGAGGTGGACCCTCGGTCCTGCTTTCCGTCCTACTTAAAGGACGCGCCACACCGGCCTCATATCACGGTCTGAAGGGCTTGAATTTTCGCGAGACCTGCAGCTCCTTTTGAGATGACTACCTGCCAATCGACGGCTATCCGAAGACGACTGTGAATGGTCGCTCGCTACGTTGGACCAGGTGACGCACACACTAGGCTTCCCGAAGCCGGGTCGGTGTTTCTTCAGAGAGTGAAGGGGGATTTCAAGTAATCAATTCTTAGGTCAGTGATTTGGCACAGCATTGAGCTAGATGAGCGCTGTTTTCTACTGGGTTTCCGTTTCCATCTCCGCCAACATTTCCGGCATGTGCGTCAATCCTTACGCGACCGGCAGACCGGAGATGACAACGGCGCCGATGAAGTCCTCCGGGCGGCCCTGCGTGTCCATCTTGCTGGTCCCGTTCTTCAGATAGCAGTACTCTCCGGGCAGCTCGATCATGGCGATGTTCCTGTTGTAGACCTGGTTGTGGGCGGCGCACAGGGCCATGCAGTCCTCCAAGGCGGGCATGTAGACCTTGAGGATGTTGTGGAGCGCCGGGTTGCCCCAGGCGGCGCCGGAGGGGTAGGTGACCTCGCAGAGCTGCTGGAATCCTGGGCCGAGCCGGAGCCGGAGCCGACGCGCATGGCGTCGCCGTTGGCGTGGGTGGGCGTGTAATAGTAGGCGGTATGGTTGATGCTGGAGCAGCCGACATCGGTCGGGGACTCGGGGCGGCGCGGACGCCGGTGGGTTCCACCGCGCGGGACGTGGACGACGCCCCGTTGGTCGCGGAGGATCGGGATCTCGTCGTGGATGCCGTGAATGTCGTCGCTCCGGGACCGATCGTTGCCCGTCGTGTTCGACCCTGGCCCGACGAGATAGATGGCGCTGGCTTGGGATCCTTTGCCCGGCAAGGAGGGGGATGCGTTGTTCAAACTCGACATGACGCTTGTCGCAACTCGCGGGCGCATCGTCCGACAGCGTGGGTTGTTCAGGGCAAGACCCAATGGTGTGCACACCCAGGCATCAGTAGGAAGTAGAATAGCGAGAACACACCATTTGATCTTGTTCGGCCTATTTGCATCTTGCAAGCGTGCCCTAAAAGTCACACGGCATGGTGATGTTACATGGTGGGATGCGTCTGAGTCGACCAAGACGGCTGTCGCCCGTAAAGAAACATCGGTTGTGGGAGGGAGATGGCAGTGCAGTCTCCAACCGAACACCGCCCCAGACGTGCTGGTTCAATGTCGAGTGCTCGAGAATGTCCAAGGGAAGTAGCGCATGTCATCATATAGTCATTCTCTACGTACTACACATCGACAATTACCTACGTGGGTGATGGTTAGGAAATCAAACCTAGGTACGGATACCGTACCTATCTACCTACGTAGTAGTAGATCACCTACGTAGTAGATCCGTACAGAGTATCATTAATTCTAGAAGGCAGATAAGAAGTGGCATAAGAAGTGGCATGGCCGGCGACTGGTCCGTACAGGCGTTCATTCTACTAATCACACGCAGTGGCGCACCAGGAGCAGAAAAGGCAACCCCGTCGCTGACCCCCCCCCCCCTNTCCATCTTCCTACTATGTAGCTCGTATCCATCAACTCAACCACAACCACTCATTTCCACGTTTCTGGAGCGACGACTCAACCCCGGTCTTTCGATGGTTCGATGCGATCGATGGTCACCTACACAAAATGCTGGAACATGGCTGCATACGACTTCACCCCAATTCCCCCCTTCGGCCAGCGATCTGATGTCAGTCGGCCTTCACTATCCGCGGAGACATCTCCAGAATCGTTTGCGATGGTGCCGCCGCCTCCACCTTTGTCGCCTTGCCAAACCCCCATCAAGAGAGCTCGTGTCTGCTTTGATGGTTGCTGGGTAGTTCGGGCGGCTGAGTCTGCGACTGGATCTCGACAGGCGCGTACGCTGTCCGTTCCGACTTGCCCCACGGCGACGTTGGCGCGGTTCCGGCGGGTGTCTGCGCCGAGAACACCGTCCTCGTCTTCTTCTTCTCGCGCAAGAGCAAGACCGTGAGAACCCCAATCGCAAGGGCCAGCGGGGCACCTACGCCCACGCCTATGCCCGCCGCCGCGCCCGTTGAGATCCCGCTACTGGCCGCCACCGCCGCCGTCGTCGATGGGCATGTTGCAGCGCTGGCTTCGCCCGTAGTGCCACTCGCCGCCGCCGTTGCCGTTGCCGTTGCCGTCGCAGGGTCGCCGATGTCTGATTGCAAGTACTGGTTGAGCAACATCACTCCCGCGGGTACCCCGAAAGTGTAGTTTGCGCAGTTGCTCGATCTTTGGCAAGTATACTTGTTTTCCTCGCATTTTGCAATGCCGGCGTGGCGACCGGAAACTGCGAAGCGGACCGTTAGCCACCGCGTCCACTGTTTTTTTTTTCTTTCTTCCTGCGATCAACACGCAAACTGGTGCGAAGAGAAAGGGAGGAGGGGGCGTCAATACCTCCACCCACGACGTCTTCTTTGTTGCAGTACTTGGGGCAACCGCTTGTCGTCCAGTCCTGGTCCGTACAGGCGCCACGGTAGAAACTCAACTCGGTCTTGGAAAAGCAGAGGCCGTTGCTCATGCAATAATGGTTCTGGAAGCAGCACGATGCCGCCTCGGTGCCGCCGGCCACAGGACATGCCACGACCGACGTCGCCTCTCCGCCGTCAGGCCAGTAGCACTTCTGCCCAGACGCAAAGGCGACCAGCGGGATCGTTGCGAGAAGCCAGCGCGGCGCGTGCATTGTCGTTTGCTGTGGCGTGTCGACGATGGTTCAGATGACGAAAACCAGGAACGGGGTGTGCACCTGTCCAACACACGAAGAGACACTCGTGAATATGTACACTTGGCTGTCCCACCCCTGCACCCCTCCAACACCACGCTCCGGCGTTGCATTCTGCTATTTGCGGGGAGATTGGCCGTGAGGGATTCTCACCTCTGATCGGTGGCTCATCATCCCCCTGCGAATCTCACTGTGGGAAGCTTGACCAGACAGGCTTCTAGGACTGGCTGCGCCCCCCGAGATGGCCTTACAAGGCAAGTTCAAGTTCAGCTGTACTGCGTGCTGACCGCACACATGAGAGTTTGCCATCTTTACTGGGGGTTGCGATCGTTTTCCAATCTTTAATTTCACCTCGATGAATAGGCGGCTCGGCGTGCATGCATGTCCAAGGAAACACCACCACACTACCTCCAGCCACAGTAGCATATTCAGGCGGGCAAACAGGGAAAAGCTCAGAGGCTACGGCCAAGCTTCAAATGGCGTAAAATAAGGCTCTCCACGGCCTTGATGGGAGTTGGATTCTTTTCGGATTTCACTAACTACCTAACCCCTTTCTTTGCCGTTCATGTGGGCCTCTTTCCTTTCACAGACTTCCACTCCATGAAGCAAGCCGCAATCGCTGACACGCCCGCCAAGGGAATAGCTGCCGTGAACGCCAGCCGGAGACCCTCGTTATACACGGTGAGCAGCGTCGGAAGTGCGCTATCCGGGATCGCGGTGCGGAAGGCCGTCGCCCCGCCCTCGAGGACCGCACGAATGTTGACGCCCGGAATCAAGTTTTGCGCCGAAGCTTGCAAAAGATGGTTCTGGAACAGGGTATTCCCGACCGAGATGAAGATAGCACCCCCCAAAGACTGCGACGCTACGACGGCCGCGGTGCCGATGGAGATCTCGTCGGGAGGAAGGACGGCTTGGACGGCTGTAAACCCTTGCTGAATCGACATGCCAAAGCCCGCCGACACGACTATCTCAAACCCAATCCATTGCGCTGTCGGCGTGTCTTGTGACAGCAGCCGCAAGACGCCGCATCCCGCTGTTGCGATCGTTCCTCCAACGACAGCCGGCGGCACATAGTACCCGACGACGGAGACGAAGATGCCCGAGAGAAGGGAGAAGAAGGCGTTCGTGGCGACGTACGGGATCATGTCCACACCCGACGAGATGGCGTTCTCGCCCTTGATCGCCTGGAACCAGATGGGCAGAAAGTACGAGTGTAGCAGTAGCGCCCCGTACGTGGTGAAGGCGGCGACGCAAGATGCCGCCACCGTCCTCTGCGTTATGATGGACGGCGGCATCAGGGCGCCATCTTGCTTCCACCATTGCCACGCGGCGAAGACAACCGCCGTCACGCCAGCTCCGGAGAGCAGGCCGATGACCCTGATGCTCGACCATGCCTCGCCCTGCGTGGTGAACTCGAGCGCCAGGAAAAGCATCACGCAGGCCGCTAGCAGGAACACGTTGCCTACAAGGTCGAGGTCCATGATCCTGTCGAAGAACGTCTGTTGGGGACGTGAGGGCCGTTTCGGATGGAAGAACAAGAGGAAAACTGCGACGGTGACGGCCCCAACTGGAAGGTTCATGTAGAAACACCATCGCCAGGTCTAGAGACCAGTCAGTTGACCATACCATTACGATATCTCGGTAGCTACTCACCACTAGATCTGTAAAGACGCCTCCAAGTAGAGGATCGACCGTGGCCCCGAAGCCGAACCTGGTAATGGGATCAAAAAGTGTTGGTGTGGTCGTCCGCAAAGAAGTACTTACATCAATCCGACGATAGCCGTATAGATCGGACGGTGCTGCAAGGGAACCGCTGTCGAAACGACCACGAAACTGCCAGTAAGAATGCCGGCGCTTCCAAACCCCGCCACGGCACGGCCTATGATGAGTGTTACGGAATTGGGGGCAACAGCGCAGACGAGGGACCCGACGAGGAACATGAACATGGCCAGCATGTACGACCATTTGACGGAGAAGAGCATGAAGGTCCTGCCAAAGACAGGCTGGAAGGCGCAGGCCGTGAGCAAGTATGCCGAGCCGTACCACCCAATGTCTGCCGTTGACTGGAACTCGGATGTGATGAAAGGGACGGCCTGCATTCGTCAGTACTACGTCTTTTGCTACTTGCTTTTGCTGCTGGTCGCCGACTTACGGTTGTGATAATAGTGCGGTCGACGGATATGAGGAACACGACGAGGCAAATGCCAAGCATGAGGAACGCGAGCGGCCACCCCTCTACCCATTCCACTTCCTCACACGTCTCTTCCGTCCTTTGGGCCATCGAGGACTCTCGTTTCTCGGTCCGCGGCGTCTCCAGGTTGCTTGTCTGCGGAAGGTACTCTTCGCCATCGCCCTCCTCGTCAATATCCGGCTCAAAGGGCCTCGTGAAGCGGCTGATACGTGCGCCGGCCTTGCCCGGGTGTCTCTGCTCCGTGACGGGGGTGATGCGCGGTCCCACACCTGGCGACACGCCGGCGGAAAAGGCGCCGTTGAGAGACGGGTGGCTCGCCAGATGCCGCAACGGTGTGGCGAAGATGGCGGACATGATGGACGCCGTCTCGGACTGCGGCTCCGACAAGGTCGCCTGTTCCTCCTGCACGCTGTCGAACGTCTGCACACCCGGCACGGTTCGCGAGGGGGCCTTCTTGACGCATAGGGGGAACGCTCGCAGGGTACCCGAGGGCAGGGCCGTCGGGCTTGCGAGCTGGGTGAGTTGGGCGAGGCCTGTGCGATTCAGAGAAGAACTGCGCTGAGGGATCGTAGGTGACCATGGCCCATTTGCCAGTGTGACGGAGGACCTGGCGGAATCGCGGCGATGGTGGCCGCAGTTCGAGCAGTGGGACGCCGCTGAGGAGGCGCTGCTACTCCTCTGGGGCTTGTCGTCCGCCGCCGACTTTGCGTACTGCATCCCTCTTTCTCCAGCAGCGGCCGAGGCGTACTCCCTCGAAAGATGTGTCTTTTCCTCCCATGCCTCGGTCAGAGACGCCGAGAGGATGTTTTCCCCGTCATCCTCCTCCTCATCGTCATCATTGCCCTCCTCGGAACGGGTCGACGCGGGGTTCTTGTCGTGGTCGTCATCAACGAGATCCTGCGAGGCGGCCGTCTTCGAGCCCGAGTCCGATCGGAAAATGGAGATGCGCGATCGTTCCTCGCCGAGGAACTCGGAAGAGGGCCTGTCATCGAGGGAGGGTCGCGGCTGGGTCGTCCCGGCGTCGTCCGTGGCGTCGCGACGGCCGCCGTCCGACTTATCGGCGTTCATGTCGTCCGCCATAACAAACCAGAGTCAGGAGGCGGGGCAGGGGGGCAGGAAGATCTCTACTGTTTGTGTGAAAGGTTCCAAGACTCGGGAGGCTGTAATGCCCGTGTAGTAAATGAGGAGATTGCTGGGCTTGCTGGCTGGCAGGTACGGTGCGGTTGAAACGGGTAAATAACTTGGCGATGGTGAGGGAAGCAGGCCTTCAAAGGGGAAACGTTCCGAAACAAGCCCCGGATTGGCCTTTCATTGATTGCTCTACATCCCGTGGCTTGGGGGCCTATCTCATCTATCTACCGACGTCAAGCAATCGGTGGCACCGGAACAATCCATCTCGGCGGCCCCTCTAGAAAAGATGGGGGTGTTATCGCCCCAGCGGGAGAGCAGCCCTCGGTCCGAACACGATCGTCGTCAAAGGCCTCCTTGAATGGACTGGACGTCGGAACTGAAACCACCGGGGCCGTCGAGCTGGTAGATGGCGCCGGTGCCTAACGCGGATACGGTAAGGGGGCCATCTCGGTGTTTTGTTTCAACTTTCGGTAGCAGAGGGCAAATCGACAAAGTTGAGACCCGGCCGACTCGAAAACCTACGCCAAGGCGCAGCGCAGCGCCGGAACGGGGAGGAATATCTCAACCGGCCGGGCTTGATGTCATTGAGCTGAAGCCCCTGCGGCTGAGCGCGGGACAAAGCCGGACAAAGAACGGGAGAGTTGGGGGGAGCGCTAGGGGATGGTGAGATGTGTGACGGGGACCGACCCGACTAACTCGTTATTCTCTCTCTCGGGACGAGTGAGTGCCGCTTCGCGGGGTTGGACTACGGCACGGACGGTGTTCAGTCTGTTGAGACATCGGGTCCAAGACTGAGACTCGGACCGGTCGTTCGGTTTGTCGGGTACGTGGAGGGATGAGACATTGGATCGCGGGGATGAAGATGAAGGTGCTTGAGTTTCTCGCATGAGGTTGGCTTTGGTAGAAGACGAGTGAAGAGACGAGTGAAGAGGCGTGAGGAAATGTTTCAACGATCACCAGCTCGATGGATGCTCTTTGAATTCGCTAGGTTGGCATTTCCTAATCACCATATGCTATGGATACCCCCATGGACAAGCTATCTCCAACACGCGCGAGCATCTCATCTAGAGATACCACTTCTTCTTGAGGCCGGCCAGCTGTAGTAGCGTGAGGGCCACGCCGGCGACCCTCGTCCCATCCGTGTGCCTGCCGAGCACCTCGCCCTCGCCGTCGTGGAACTCGGCCTCGAGCATGAGCTGGTTCTCCTTGGTCAGCATCGCCGCGAGCTTCATCCCGCCCCGGCGCTGCTCCTCGACTTCCCGCAGCTCCCTGTCGGTCGTCACCTCGTCCGACTCGTCCGACGAGGTGACCTCGTCGTCGTCGGGGACGAGACCGGCCATGCGAAGCATGTCGACGGGAGACGCCGTCTTGCGGCCCGACTTGAACACGCAGCGGCTGAGCGCCGTGGCGTAGGGGTCCTTGTCGGCCTCGAACAAAGTTGGGTGGTGGTGGTCGCCGCGCGGCGCCTGGTCCGGGTACAGGCTGCTTGTGCCCGGGTTCCCGGCGCCCCTGCAGACGAAGTGAGTGGCGAAATAGAACCACTTGTCGTCTCACGCGAGAATGCGCGTCCACATGTCGAAGGCGCTGCCCGGTTGGATCTCGCGGCGGAAGGAGCACGAGACGGCGCCGAGGGCGAGGCCGAAGAGGGGCGCGCCAGCGCCCGTGTAGGCGCCGGAGCCGCCGCGCATGCGCTCGATGGCCGGGGCGAAGAGAGTGGACATGAGGTGGCCGCGGGCGATGTCGGCGTCCGCAAAATAGGACGAGTTCATTTTGTGGAGGTTGAAGTCCATCTCGGCGAGGTCGGCCGATGAGGAGGTGATGATGGGCTGGAAGACCATCGAGGGCCGCGGCCGCACGCGGGGCCGGAAGGTCTTGATGGTGAAGCGGAACGCGTTGAGGACGCGGAGTTGCCAGACGAAGGGGAAGGACTTGAGGTTCAGGGCGCAGAAGGCCATGAGGATAAGGGCAAAGATCGTCGACGGTGTCAGCTGGCTGCCGAAATCTGTGGAGGATAGGCTTGAGATGTGCGGCAAGAAACAGAGGCCGTGGGTTGCCTTGTGGTTTGCCTCGAGCTTGGGAGACCCGGAGTAGCCACCGGTCTCGTTGACGCAGCCGAACATGAGTGTATCCAATATAGCTTTTGGATGGAATCAAGTGAATTAAAGGGTGTGGATTGATGTGGAGGAGAGTGTTCTGCGTGTACTGCTCACCTGGTTCGCCCCCAACAGCGAAGATATATGTCTGGGCACCACGATGCTCTCGTGGGAGAGCATTTAAACCCTTCCCCTGAGCTGCTGACGGCACGCCGCTATCGGTGGTCATTAGATGATCATGCCTTCTTTTGGGTAGTATCGCGGGCGATATGAATCCTACGTGACGACACGGAATCTAAGGTACGGCCGTTGGTTTTCGTAACCCAACGAGATCTACAGCGGCGGTACATGACAGCTTCCCGACATCCGTGCAGTAGTCCAGTACTATAGACTCTACAGGCTGGATGATCGACGCCGCGGTGGTGATTATGGGCTGTTGGTTGTTCTCTGGTCGCAATCGGATCTCAACCGCCCCGGCCTTGGGTATTTGAGCGGAAGCATCGGCCAACTTGACCCACGATGTGGCTTTGTCTCCCATGGTACGTCATGGGCTCGTGTCGAGGGTCTCGCTACGAACTATAGGAACACTCATGCCGCTATTCTGGGAATGCTGGGGGCCGGTTATGTCTGGGTCAAACGCATTCGAGAGGTGGTTGTTGTATTGTCTATCCACTAAAGAGTCCCAATGAGCTTACTCTCCAAGTAAATCATGTTGCTCGGCGGTACACTTGGAAGTCGCAGCCGAGGGACGCAGAGGTGGTTGAAAAATTAGGAGAAGAGAGAAAAAAGGAGGACGCTTGTCGTCAACCCGTCGCGGGTGGTGTCGTTTGCTCCACGGGCGAACAAGGTCCCGCCGGAGTATAGTCCGACGCCTCGTCCAAGGAGCCGGTATCGCCAATATGGAGCGTCTCGTGGTGTACCTTGACATGAAGATGGTGGTCGCCCGATTCGTTGGCACGTGATCGCTCATTGTTTCACGGACAACATTGAGGGGCCCTCGTGTCAGGACAGAAGATCGACAGCTGGGTTTCTGTTCTGGGGAACATGGAAACATGGCCAAAGATCTCGGAGTACCAGAGCAGCCTAAGTGCTGGTCAGCAGTATTTACAGGAATTGGTTACACTAGGTACACTGCAATAGGCAGAACGCAGCCCTGTGAAGAGCGTTTGCAAAGAACTGAGTGACATGGAGAGATACCATGGAGCAAGAAAGGAGGATGAACGACCCCTGCGAGCGAGGAAACGACCAAAGTCAACGCTAGTGTCGAATTCGGCTAGCGCAATCTGTCCGAGCTCTCCTCCCCGTGCGCTCCCGTTGCTTGCTTAATCGGGAAGGAGGCACCAGGATGCGGCCCCACTGGGATCCGCAACCCTAATTTCATCGACGACCCGCCCATCCGCCTCACTTCTCCCGCCTTCAGATGAAATTCCCCCTCATCTTTCAACCATGGCATTTCACATTGTGCATCCATCCGACGCCGTCTGGCTTGAATGATTGGATGTCTCTGGTTCGACACGTGTACCTTGCTCTCTACGTCTGAAAGTAAACCGCCTGCGCCTCTGTTTCGGCCCATCTTCATCCTCCTCCGCATAAAACCCCAATGCTGCGCTGACTCAATGCCACCTCCATTGCCACTAACGTCACCCACCACCCACCACCCACCGGGCAAAGGTATCCCAAAGCTAGAAAGCCCCCCCCCAGACCATCCTTGTGGCTTGCATGACTGGCCTGAGGTCTTATTCCCCCGCTCCTCCAGGGGTCAGTAGGCCCCTCTCTCTCACGTCTCGAGCTCGGTCGTGGCGTTGCTAGCTGCCGCCGCTGCTGCTGCTGCCACAAGGGAGCTTTTCTCGTTGGCAATGGTAGACTTGAGCCTCTGCGCGGCTCTGCCCCCGGCCTTCTTGTAGGTTGAGATGTAGAACATAATGAAGAGCACCAGGTACGACGTTAGGATGGCGCCGCCCGTTACTGCGGCAAAGAACTCGCCGCCGCATCGGCCGACGTGGGGCAGGAACTCCTTGAAGTAGGTATCTGCGAAGACGTCGTAGAAGCCGAAGTAGACGAAGCCTAACAAGCAAAAACAGAAAAACAACCCCGTCAGCAAGCGTTTGTGTCAGAGCTCAGGGAGAAAGTCCCACTTACCAAGGTCGAGCACAAACTGGGCAATCTGAAGACGGGTGATCCACTGCTTCCACCACACCTTGACGCCGCGCGCAGTCTGGAAGTAGTACCAGTACATGACAACATGGACCGTCAGGTTGAGCGTGATGGGTACCCAGGAAAGGGGCGTGCCTCCTATCAGCTGGGAGAAGCAGAGAAGCGCGGTCGCCGGGTGGTGGTAGCAGTGCAGGAACGTGAGGGGCTTCTTCTTGACCATCAAGAAGACGGTGTCGATGAGCTCGTAATACTTGGTGAGGTAGTTGATCTGCATCTCGCGGTAAGCTTCAGTCTTCTGCAAGGGTCCGATCTGGAAAACTCACGTAGTACAGAAGGACGAGCGGCTGGGTCCAGCCGGATTGCCCGCAGATGTTCTCGTAGAGGCCACCGCGCCACAGGCTCGGGACGATCTGCTCAACGAACAGTACCAGCAAGGCACCGCTCAGCAGAGACAAGAAGAGGTTGTGTATCTTGAAGAGCGTGTTCAGCTCCAATGGCTTCCGGTTCCGCATCACCTCGCGACCACCAAAGATGACGACCAGGTACAGCACCACCATTGCCACGGTCCCGCCAAAGGTCGAGAACGGTGTGCGGCCGGGGACGAACTCGAAGTCTTTGGTCGGGTACCCCATGACTGAGGTAAAGACCTTGTCGAACGTCCTCCATGGCGAGAACAGCGAATTGGGGGGTTCTCTCCCCGCAGTCAAGGGGGAGAAAGTGTGGTTGGTAGTGTAGTTGTCGTAGAACATGTTTGCAAGCTCAAGGAAGGGTTCTAGGAAAGAAGGAGATGTCTCTGTCGAGGGAAGGAGGGAAGAAAAAAAGACCAGGATAGGTGATGGATTGCAGATGCTGATGTGTGGACTGATGCAGATTAAAGGTACCAAGACTTTACGACGGGTAAGGCTCGTTATATGCTCCAAGCTGAAGCATCTCGATGCCTCGTTTCAGAGCCCAACTCAATTGCTTACAACACCGCCCAGTGACGGCATTGTCTGTCCTCCCCAGCCGTTCCTCGGGGCGAACAAGCGCGGGCCGCACGCAGCTCTAGTCCCTCGATCGCCGTAGCGTCCGGGCTCATGGCTTCCAACAACTCCGACTGACGTTGTTCCTCTCAGGGGTTACACCTTCATGAAAGGCTCTGTCGACAGAATGTGACTCGAGTCGCTCATCTCATTACTCGTCAGATCAGCCCACAGCATCCAGAGTGCGTAAGTGGATCTCCAACGCCTCCTGGTTCTTCACTTACAGACCAACTTACATCGGACAACTTCCTAACCGAGCAGAGATCCTATCTCCGTCTCTCCCCTCCCAAGACACCAATGCCATCTGTGCTCAACGGCTGTCGATTGATCGGCGGCGCCAGTTCCTCCGATATCTTTGCTCCGAAGATTGACGCCGTCTGTCAGGAGAGGCTGCGCCACCAGTAGTCGGTGCTGGTAGCTGTATGTCCTTCCTCCTTGTGAAATCATTCTTTTCAGCCCCAACGGCCGCAACCAACGTGATTTCCTTGCAAGCCAACGTCGCTTCACCCGTCGGCCACCAAATCGATCGCAATGTCAGTTACTGAGGACGGCCCAAGACGTCATCTTCAAAGGAAGGCTGGGAATGATGAAGAGGTCTAATGCCACAGCTGAAGATCATGAGAACAGACTATTTTTGGGTGTATAAATCTCAAGCCTGTCGTGCCGTCGATCCGATAGTATCCGAGCATCATCATTAACCACTCAAAAGACAAGACGGTGGTGATGTCCCGTTTTCCTTGACATCAGATAATCTTTCACATCACGAGATATTCATCACTTCTCTCGTTCTATCTTCCTCCATGTCATATTTGGTTCAACGCCTACCACTTCAAGCGTCAAACCCTCCCTCACGATGAACGAGATTTCATTCGGGCCAGTGATGGCTGCGACAACCACAGCGTCCTTGTTTGCTGCTCGTATGCTGGAGCTCAGCTTCTCCCGAAGCATCTTTCTCGCCTGGGCCATAGCCATCCCCCTCTATGTCGTCGTCTGGCAATGCTACTTTTTCCCTTTCTGCGTCTCTGAAATGCGACGCATTCCGACCGCAACGGGATTTCCTCTCTGGGGCCTCTGCTCTCAACGCTATTTGGTAGAAAGTGCAATGTTTCCTTTTGAGCTTCTTGACACACCAAAGCACCGTCGTCGTGAAATCGAAATAGACTACTTATCCAATCAACTGACTTCGAATCGTTGCATTGACAAGCAAACACCCTTGATAGTGGACTACCGGGAATTGACGGGGGTTCTCATTCACGGCTAGTTTGTTGGACTGACCGATACTAGATTTAGTGTATCACACGTCCACACATCTTCGGAAAACTCCACGCCTCTCTCTCCTAGGGGTCATGTGTACTTCTTCGAGGTATTGAAGGAGTATCAGGCCTGCATCCGACTCGCCGTATGATCCAGGGGTATTGCGCTCCAAGATTTAACGCGGGCGATAGCATCAGGGAACAGGTGGCAGCAATAATTCTCAGCATGGACACAAAAGACATAGGTGAGCAGCTCGGGTTCCGATCTATTGTTTTTTGTTTGTGTTTTTACGCCTGACCTTTTCATTCCTTTCAATGGAGCCCAATGCCGATTGTCAAGTCTCAATACTCTCTTTCACCCCCCCCCGCCGTCTTATGACGCCCCATCCCCCCTTGTTCGCGGTAACCGGGTTGCAGCAACCCCAAGACACCCCAACAGCCCAGAGAGGTCAACATCGGGGCTGGCGACCGGCGCGACATTGATCAGCGAGCCACCTCCGCCGGAGCTTGTGTGGTGTGGCGGTGCCTGTTGTTGCTGGCTCGTGGGAGGCGGGCTTTGGTTCCCGTCGTTCACCGTGACCGGGTTGCAAACGGCGATGCCCACGCACTGGGCCACGGGTCCGGAGTCGACGGTGGGGTTGATTCCGGGGGAGATGTTGATTAAGGCCCCGGGAGACAGGTAGGGCTGACGCTGGTGCCAGGATGATTGCGATGTAGATGGGACGCATGTTGGGAGTTGGATGATTGACCGAGGTATGAGACTTTGATTCGGCCTGTTCCAAGGCTGGGAAGCGGGATGGATGTGTCGAGAGGATGCTTTTAGATGGTCAACTCAACCCATCCACTGCACCGAGTGGCCTAGTCTGGGACGCCATGACTTACTGCTGTAGAATGCGCCATCTCGAGACCAAACGATGGATTGAACATCTCGCGACTGCTCCGTCATGTGAAGCATTGCCTGATCCGAGTCACGCCCTTAGCCCCCGACGGCCCGTCCCAAGAACCAGGGGCAGGCATACGAAAGACGATGGAACAGGGCTTGCGCCTCCTTGTCGTCCCGCCAAGGATTGAAAGCAGTTGCGGCGCTGACTCGTTGGCATGCGGCCGGGAGGAGGCGGGTTGCAGTGAACGAACAGTCCTTCGACGGCGTCGCGGTCTGGCAGATGGTGGCGCCGACGGTCTTGCGCTAGATGCATCTTGCTAGAAGAGCTTCAGCGACCCCCAAACCATCCACATCGAAAATGGCTCTGGAGGTACTCCCATCTCGATCTCTTTCCATTGCCGTTCTTGGATTCATCGTCGTGGCCCTACCATTGTTTCGTGCAACAGGGCTAGCAGCACGGCTCACTATCAAGTCCAACGAGCTTCGGCCTTGGCGACCTGAAGGCGAGCTTAAAGCGAGAGTTACCGGTAGTTTTTGTAAAGGCGGACAGCCCTGTTTTGATATTCAAGGGAGTACGAACGGTTCTAGAGCGATGCCCGAACACATGCAGGCGCCGCGGCGAGGGCTGTGTTTATTCAGTCATCGGGGGTTATCGTGACCAAAAGATTCCATGCTAGCTTCGACGAGTGACATGCCCCATTTTATACTTGTCAATTTAGTAAGTCAAATTGCGGTTTGCAGGCTATGGTAACGAAGAGAGCCTGATGCCCACAGGAATAGATATCAAGGACGCTGATCTGGGAGGCGACCCTGGGGAGTGAGAAAAGGCCGTGATATGGACTCGGGCGGCACTGACGGCGGACGCTTGCCCTGACACGATCATTCAGAGTAGGCATAGGACATAGAAAGAAGATCTTTAACCTGACGACGGTAATTCGCTGGCAGCAGTTGCCTTAGTCGAGGAGCACGATGCCGATATTCTCGATGACTACGCCGGCGTTGTTGCCGGCCAAAGTAGCCGTGCCTGTATCCATGGAGAAAGGCGGCTCTTTGACAACAATGCTGGAATAGGGCATCAGCGATCGCATCGCCTTGTTCAGGCCGAATAGACATGAGTGGCCGAAGCCGGGATCAAGACTCCCCCTCCTCCCTACCCTGCGCCTAGAACCGGTCAATAGAAAATCGTCTTAGACAGGTGTCTTTGGCGTTGCTAGAAGTGAAGTGCCGATGACCCTGCGTAGAATAACTCGAGGCGAGGGCGTGCGCGTTATCTCCATGGTCCTGGGAAAAGTATGATGCCATCGACAACGTCAAACGGGGAACACTTAGCCAGAGGCTGCACGCTTGCTGTTGACGAATGGACCGGCAGCAGCGTACATCGTGCATCTTCAAGCGGCGTGCACTGGAGGGAGGAGGGGATCAGTCTTCATCCCAACCCATGATCCTGGAGCTGTGAAACATTGCGAGGGGCGATCTGTGGGTGAGCTCGGGGNAATGGTCTCGGCCAAGTTATCTCGCTCGGGCTAGAACATGTCGTCAGCTCTCGACAAACCCCGACCCCGAGCCTGAGACGGTGATGTCAAAGTTGACGAGGAAGGGGAGCGAGCTTGGGAGGCTTTGATAGGTGCGATCAGCCACACATGCGCGGAGCTGTGCTGGACAGGGGGGGTGGTCCCAAGCACCCTCATCCTCTCGTTCTGCATAACGGACCTGTGACGTCACCCATCGTCCGCCTCAATCTTACACTCCTCCAGTCTGCTTCCTCGTCGTCCATAAGAAGGCACCAGCCACCGTCGACTAACACGCTCCTTTCCCACACAACAGCTCAAGATACCCTCCTCACAAACTCACCAGTTCACCAAGGAGTAAGCCTCAAGCAAAAACGTAAACCCCCCAAATCAATCTTACCCCACCAACGAAAACCACAACCCTTCACCACAAAAACACCACAATCATGCCCGTCGGTAACAACGACCAGAACTCCGGCGTCACCGGCGGCGCCAAGTTCGTCACCTCGGCCCTCGGCAACACTGTCGGAGGCGTCACCAAGACCGTCGGCAACGTCACCGGCGCCGCGACCACCGGCCTCGGCGACACCATTACCAACGCCACTGGCTCCGCCGGCCGCCCCGTCGGCGACGGCCTCACCAACCTCGGTCAGGGCCTCGGCGGCGCCCTCAACCAGGTTGGCAAGGGCGTCGAGGACGCCGGTCAGTGGAAGCGGTCTTAAAAAGGAACAATGGAATACGCGACCATTGGGCAATGAAGAAATGATCGAAGAGGAATAAGTTTTGGAGGTTATTTGCTTGTGTTACCAGCAGCGTTCATGAACCCAACCGCTCGGAAAGAATCGATATTTTTTTGACCTACAAGAAGTCTGTTGTTGTACACCGTGACGATGTGATGCTCTACTTCCCAACACCACTCACAATCAAGAAATTTGACGCTGCCCTTCGTCGCATCACACATGGCAGGTTGAGAATCCAGGAGGAGATGAATAAATCATGGCGACGACGTTGCTCATCCGTCGTCTGTTTATCCACGATTATGTAGCCGAGTGAATAACATGCGTGTAATATACATTGGGTTGTTTATTTGTGACAGTGTTGGTACAGTCAGGGGTGTCGGTAGGCCCCTCACCCGCTCTTGCGGAATTGGAGATGATACGTGTCGAGCTGCTGCTTTGAAATCTTCCCCGGCCCCCCGGCGAACTCGTCGACGCCGTTGTTGTTCTTGGGGAACGCAATGACGTCCCTGACGGAGGACGCGCCGCTCAGGACGGCCACGAAGCGATCGAAGCCGATAGCGAAGCCGGCGTGAGGCGGGCATCCGGCGCGCAGCGCCTTGAGCAGGTGCGAGAACTCCTTGATCTTATCCTGGCTCATCTTCAGGATGTCGCGGAAGATGAACTCCTGGATCTCGGCGATGTGGATACGTCGGCTGCCGCCGCCGAGCTCCACGCCGTTGAGGACTAGGTCATAGTGATCGGCCCTGGCCCGCAGCGGGTCCTTGAAGAGGAGCTCAAAGTCCTCTTCCGAGTGCGGCGACGTGAAGGGGTGGTGCGTTGCTGAGAAGCCCGACGCCCCACCTTGGCCGACGTCGCCCTCTTCTTCCGGCGTGAACATGGGAAAGTCTGTGACCCAGAGAAACTTGAAGCTGTCGTCCCTGTCCAAGAGGCCGGCTTCCACGGCGGCGTGGTACAGCGCGATTCGCGTCTCGCCGAGTTTGGTTGAGCCGCCCTGCTGGGGCTGGTTCTTGCGGGCCTGGAACAAGATGATGTCGCCGTTTTCCAGTGATGAGAAGCCCGAGTCTTCGGGAAGGGCGCCGAGAATGCTGTCTAGCCCTTCCGGCCCCAAGGCCGAGAAGCCGTTGAGCGGCTTGCTACTGTCGAACATCAAGGCCGTGGGAGCGCCGTCGGGGTTCTGAGACAGGCTCTTGGGGAGACTTTCCATAAAGCCAGCCACGAACCTCCAAACGTCTCGTTTGTCGGCGTCTTCATGTGGGCTGATTTTCCAGGCCTCGACGATCGGTGCCTTGAGGTTGGTGATCATGCTGACGAAGCCCTCGTTGAGGTGCTCATCAACCCGGCATATCTGGACGCCGTTAGTGGGAGATGGCACAGCACTGTGGCAAAATACTGACTCTGTTTGGAATGCGCAGGTCCGGCTTATCGGATCCGTAGAGATCCATGCAGTCGGTATACTTCATCCTCAGGAAGGGCGTAGAGATCGTGGGGTATTCCTGGTGGATGGGTCCTTTGGCGTCGTCCTTGGCGCTGTCCTCCACGCTTTGCTTCCAGTCCTGTCTGAAGTTAGGCCCGGCATCATAGGTCTTGTCACCAGCGCGGTCTATACCTGCAATGACGCCTTTCTGACCGGCGCGAACGAGTCCTCGCCCAGTTTCATCACGTATTGTTCTCTCACGGCATCCCAGGCACGACCAACGACGTACTCGACGTCCTCCATAATAGTTTTGCCTGTCGCGAATGACTTTTCCATATCCAGCTGAACGAGCAGCAGTTAGCAACGGGATGCGAAAGAAACCATCATGCGCATACCTGAGTGAACTCGGGCTGGCGGTCCGATCGATGGTCCTCGTCGCGGAAGCATCTGGCAAACTGATAATAACCCCCCATGCCAGAGGCCATCAGGACCTGCTTGTATTGTTGGGGGCTTTGCGGTAGAGCATAAGCGTGTCTTGGGCGTCTCGTGGGTACGATGAACTCTCGTGCACCTTCTGCAGTGGACTTGAACAGGATCGGCGTCTCGACATCCATGAATTCTCTGTCAACCATGGCCTGCCCCATGGTGGATTTGAGCTGGGCGCGAAAGCGGAGCCTTTCTCTGAGATCCTCGTGGAACCTCAACTGCAAGTGGCGCTGCTCGGGAGGAAAAAGCGAGTCGGGGCCGATAATGATGTCCTTGGGAAAGGGGTTGAGGTATTGTATTGACTCCATGTCCATCTCGAACCGTGCGGCGCCCGACGCCTCCGTCACAACACCCTTTGCCAGAATCGCGCTGAACGGGCGAACCTTTGCCAGAATAGCCGCATTCTCGCCCTTGGCGCAGATTTGGCCTAGTCGTTCCCCATTGCGCTCCAAGTGGGCAAAGGCGAGGTTCTTGCCGACCTTTCTCGTTCGACCGATGTGCCCGCTGACGACGATTTGGCTACCTGGTTTGCTCCATGCTTCGACGGGGGACATTTGGGGCAAAGCAACTGGGGTTGAGAAGTCAGCAAGGTGCCTTCACATTGGCTTGTTGTCCTCGAACTAGCTCACAGCACTCCTTGAATTCCCCCGACAGTTGAGTACGCCAAGACCCATCTTGGACTTCTTTCTTCGCTTGTGTTGTCGACAGGGAGCGAGCCGGGCGACTCGATGACAACGATGCGCTGCGTTCTTGCTTGTGAAGGAGAGAGGCGCCACGGCTAAGGGGTTGCGACTGCGGTGTCCGCGGATGCAGAGCAGCCAAAGCTCTAGTGCGACAACATTGGCGAAGCATTGGGAGGATTGAACGGAGCCAGTTTGGGAAAATGGAGTGCACAAGCGATCTGGCTATAAGCTATTTGAATGGAGAAAGACTTTGATGTTTCAACATAGCTCAATGGCGTAGTTTGCAGTACTTTCGGCCGCTGAGAACCAGGCATGGATTTGTGACATTTGAAGCTATCGCAGCTCAGCCCACTGTACCGAGACCCTGCAGGCTGCAAATGATTTCGGGGCCAATGGATCGGGTGGTCGGCACCTGAGGCAGAAGGTACCTGAGTCCCCACCAAAAAAAGTGATTAGCGCGGGGCAGATCTCCGATATAAAAATCTTGCAACGAGCTCCTAAAACTTGTTTTCCTTTTCTCCTTATGATTCTTCCATTTCAAAAAAGTGTACGCTTGGTCTCCCACACGCTCTCGGTGCCCGTATAAAGTCAAGCAGCTAACAGAAGGATTTCTAGGTGATGATAGCCACGTGGATAATATGATGCAGCCACCTCCGTTTGCGGCATCCGAGCTCTCCCCTGCGGGCGGCTTCAGGGCGAAGGTGTCAACGGCGGAGGGGGCCATGAAATAGGCGTTCGACACGACCTTGTTACAGCATCGGACGCGATGAAAGGCAATTCTGATTTTTCACGAAATGGAAGATATTTTGAGGGTATGGGGGATTCGCACGCCGTCGACCTTGGTTCTCGTGCATCAAGTGAGGTCGAGATTCTCGGGTGGACGGCTTGATTGCTCGACTGTGATCAGATACGTTGATGCGTTTTCCCTGACACGAACGTGGCCAGAGATGACGCCAGGTGGGTTGCAGTCGAACATTCTGTTCGAGATTGGGGAGGTCAGTGTCCTGCGGACATGCGTCTGGGTTATGTGTAAAGTAGATCACCTGACGCGTGATGCATGCTCATGGACGAGGACGGCGGCCTGAGCGAAGCTGTCTGCCAACTTTTACCTAACCTTGGAAAGAAACGAGAAAAATCCATTACAATTGATGGGAACAATCCGTGTTTCCGAGAACGATGGGGTGGTGCATTGCGACTGCTGCCGCTACGCGCTACACGTGAATGTCTGGGGATGAGTCAGCGAACCTTTGGTTCACCCCGAGTGTTTCAACAGTCATGGTGTCATTCGCGGACAAGTTTGTGTTGCATCGCCGAGCGCGAGGGGTTGCTTGCGATGGACCAACAGGGTTTGCTCGTCTGGCGGATAGTTGCCGGAGTCTAGTTCTCATCCGAAAGACGGACGACGCAGGCCTTCTCACCAATCTCATGATGATGGACGTCGGTCACTGAACTTATGAGGCAGAGTCAGCAAAGGCGCAGCAAGCCGCCAGCAGTGCTTCTTCAGCCGGCTCATCACAAGCTGTCTCGCTCTCAACAGGTCGCTGGGAGATGATGGCCTGTCGGGCCGTGTCACGGCTGTAGTGTCGGATGGGACAGTGCAATGGAACGCAAACTGGGGACAGTGCACCTCACAGCTGTGCCTGCGCCTGCCCCTGTGCTTGTCGCCCGCCGCGGCGAACCGGAGCTTCAGATGTTTGGCGTAGCGTTCTGGGGCCCACCTGGCACATTTCACACACGCTCTAGATACATAGTACTTGGGCAGTGTAGGAGAAAACAGACGCTAGATTCGAATGAGCATGGTCTTCGGCGTTGGAGAATCTCTTCAGCGGTCCCTCATGTCGCATACGCAAATTCACCGTCCGCAATCGCGTATGGGGCGCCGGGGCCACTTGTAGGTTGACATGCTGCTACAGTTGCGGGAATGGTGATGTTGACAGTGATGTCGACACTGGACAGTGGCGGTCGTGGTGACAGCGTGCCGAATTTTCATCCCTATAATCTATTGCTGCAACCGGCGAGCCCGAAGAGTACGTACCTACTGAGTTGCACGCTGGGCCAAGCCCCCCGTGCCCCCAAAGCCAGAGAGAAACGGGGGAGCACAGCGTTGCCTTACGTATGCTCAGCCCAGCCCAAGCCCGACCAGCCGACCTCTCCAAATCAAGACCGTGGCCCGTTCCTCCTCCACTCGATCCCACCTCTCTCCAACCAGCGTCGCCAACGTCAACGCTGGCGCCGTCCGTCCGCCCTTCATTTCCCGCCTACCCAACGAAGCAATCAGGTCTACATAGTACATCACATCGCGATAACCACATTCGAATCCGTATCCCTAATCGAAATCTTCATTTGCGACCGACCCTACACCCTGCCATGGCCCCAGGCCCCAACTCCGCACCTGAACCATCCCTCCTGCATTGAAGCTTGTCGGGCCCCAACTTCCTCGTGTCGAGGGTTTCCCGGGCCCGTAACCGCCGTCGCGCCCCGTCACCGACACATCTGCTGCCTCGCTGCCTCGCTGTCGCCGACGACCGCGGATCGCATCGATCGCCGCCTGTGACCTCGTTTTGCTTGAACCCCGTCAGAGAGGAACCGGCCTCCCCGCGTTGCTCCCCTCGAGGCCTGTGACGGCCGCCATCGCCCACCGCTTTTGTGCGACTTTCGTCCGATCCGCCCACGACAGCTAGCTTTCCCTACCTCGCCCGGCTCACCGACTGCCGCGGGATTTCCACCTCCCCAGACAGATCGCCTCTACCATCCGCCAGCATGTCGAGCTCCTTTGAGAAATCCGTGAAGGGGGCCACAAAGATAAAGGTTGGTTGAACCGAGCCGAGGAAGGCCCTGGCCACCCCGGCGCTCGACCTATTCTCTCCTGGCCGTGTTGCTAACTCGCGTCTTCCAGGCCGCGCCGCCCAAGACGAAATACATCGAACACATCCTTGTTGCGACACACGCCGGCGAGGCTGGCGTGGCCGAGGTCTTCCGCGCCCTGCAGTTCCGCCTTCGAGACTCGACATGGACCGTCGTCTTCAAGAGCTTGATCACCGTCCACCTAATGATCCGTGAAGGCTCCCCCGACGTCACACTCTCCTTCCTGTCAAACCACCCGAACACGCTTGCTATCAGCAGCTTTACCGATGGTCAGTCTTCGGTTCCCTGCCGTAGCGCAATGCTCACCGCGCATGCGCTCCAATGCTAACGCGCTACTTGTAGCCCAGACTCAAGGTCGGAACATCCGCCATTATGCCAACTATCTCGCCGCAAGATCCAAGGCCTACCGTGAAACAAAGTGCGATTGGGTCCGGACCAAAGAATCGAGGCTGGAGAAGCTCTCAGTGGACAAGGGCCTCCTCCGAGAGACCGAAATCCTCCAATCCCAGATTTCGGCACTGTTGAAGTGCGATGTAAGTTTAGACCTCGCTGC
This sequence comes from Colletotrichum lentis, assembly GCA_003386485.1. Lineage (NCBI taxonomy): Eukaryota > Fungi > Ascomycota > Sordariomycetes > Glomerellales > Glomerellaceae > Colletotrichum > Colletotrichum lentis. The sequence goes on from NWBT01000043.1 coordinate 620,178, forward strand.
CGCCGATGGTGGGTTGTAACTCGTACTGACCCTTACCAGGTACTTGAGGGCGAAATCGAAAATGAAATCACCGTTACCGTCTTCAGGCTGCTGGTGCTGGACCTCCTGGCTCTCTTCCAGGCTTTGAACCAGGGAATGATCAATATCCTCGGTAGGTCGGAGAAGTGGCTCGTTCCGGGGCGGTAGCTGATACCAATAGGCACCTTCTTCGAAATGTCCAAGGTCGACGCCGAGAGGGCAATGGCAATCTATCGTACTTTCACGAAGCATACAGACTTCGTCGTCCAATACCTCAGCATTGCGCGGCAGTACGAGCATCAAACGAGGGTCGAGGTCCCCAAGCTGAAGCACGCCCCGGTAAACTTGGGCCGACAACTAGAGGAGTATCTACGGGACCCGGACTTCGAAGTCAACCGGAGGCAGTACATAGTCGAGCAACAAGCAAAAAAGAGCGGGAAGGGAGGGACTTCAAAATCGTCCAGCAGCGCCTTCGACTCGAAGCCGGCGCCGGCAGTGACCAACCATTTCCCGAACACCAATAGAGGTACCAATGGGCTGTCGCAGCCGAAAGCCGAGACCACCAAAGGGCCTGCGCCAGACTTGATCGATTTCTTCGAGTCGATCGAGCAGAACCAGACACCAATGGCTCCGAATGTCCAGCAACATCAGCAGCAGCAGCAGCAGCAGCAACAACAACAGGCGCAAATGCCTATGCAGACGGGTTTTGCAGCCAACAGTCCGTTCCAGCCGCAACCTACTGGTTTCCAGCAGAATGGCTTCGCACCACAGCAAACCGGCTTCGCGCCGCAACAAACAGGCTTTGTGACGAACCCCTACCAACCGCAGAGCACGAATCCGTTTGGCCAGCCGCAACAGCAGCCTCAGCAGCAGCAAGCACCGCAGCCGCTGCAACCCAGCTTTACCGGAGCTGGATTTGGCGGTTTTACGCCTCAACCGAGCTTCCAGCCAGGCACACTCGGCTCAATACCTCAAGAATCAGTGGCGAGCTTCCCGACGGGTAACACGGGCATGCTGAGTCCCCAGGCCGGACAGCAAATCACCAACCCCTTTCGGGCATCCATGCTGATGGCCCAGCAAACGGGCATGTCTACCAATACTGCCTTCTCCAACCCGACCGGTCCGAACCCGCAAAGGCAGTCCACCAATCCCTTCGCCAGGTCTTCTCCACAAGCGCAGCAACCGTTCTCACCCGCCCCTAGTAATTCACCTTTCCAATCGCAGACGCATCAACAGCAGCAGCTCCCAACAATTGCTCCACTACAACCTATGATGACGGGTACCAATCCCTTTGCGAAGAACTTGACTGGCCAACAGCAACGGCCTGCCACTAGTTCTGGCGTCCTTGCCCCGCAGCCGACAGGAACGACAAACCCCTTCCGTCAGGGCGCATTTGTCAACCACCAGACCGGTATGGGCTGGCAAAATAATCAACAGCCCATTGGTGGCGGTCTGGACAATGTCGAAACAGTGCCCGTCTTCCCTCGGCCCATCCAGCAGAGCCCGTGGCAGACGTAATAGCAGATGCTCCCACTAGGCAGCCCGTTATCCCAAATACACCATCACCTATCCATACCTATCTCAACAATTTCGAATCAAAGCGCGGCGTTCTTCAGGGTTTTGCTTGTACACTTGAACTATGCGTATATGGCGAGGGGCTATTACAATCACCAAAAAGAGAAGGCCACGCGACTCGAGGATGGGACTGGTGAAGGCCGGCAATCGTCAAAAAGAAAGTTCGGAAAAAATGTATTATCTAGTGAGCATACTTAAGACGTAATTTTTGCAAAGTGGTTATTGTCACCCTTCCGGCACAGTTGTTACTGGTCATCGATCTGCTTGATGAAGAAGGGCGAGTCCTACCCTTCGTAGGTGCCATCTAGATGTTTCATTCCCAACGCGGCCCACGGCCACTGAGTAACCCCGAACGCCTTCGCTATGCAGCCCATATTACCCCAAAAGCAGAAGAAAGAAAGAAGAGGTATCCGGCAGTTGAAACGCCTAGAAGACGTCATCCACCTCCATCCTGTTCGTTGTCTGGCCCGTAGCCGCCACCTGCGCGGCTTCAGCAGTGGCGACCTTTTCGGGCCCCTTCTCGTCCTCAATAAATACAGCCAAGCCGGAAAAGGCCTCGAACATGGCCCGGCTGAGATACTCGTCGGTACTATAGCCTCCCACAATGATGTCTTCCTTCTTTCTCGCCCCGTCAACCCAGTGGCTGTGGTACTCGTCCGACGGCCTCATCGTGTACCTCTCCATATCGAGCTTGAGTCCACCAAATGGGTCGTAAGGCGCGTTCTCCTCGACGACGCGCTTCTTTTGCTGCTTGAGGCCGCGGATCGACAGGCCGGGGGCGCTTGTGGCGTCTGACAGGGAGCCGACAGCGGCGTTGAGGCGGTTCTGGCCGCGCTTCTTGAGCAGGACGCGGTTCAGCGTCTGCTTGGCCTCGCCGGCGTCGCTGCTTGCGAGGCCGTTAAGCATCTCCTCGCGCATGCGCTGCTCGTTGTGCTTCTCGGCCGCGTCCTCCTGCATGGCCTCGAGACGGCGGCGACGGGCCTCTTCTCTCTCAGCCTCGAAGCGGGCGACGCGCTCGGCCTCGGACTCTTTGGCCAGGCGGCGGTTGCGCTCGATCTCGGCCTTGTGAGCCTGCTCCCACTCGATGAGGCGGGCCTCGGCGGCCTTCTTCTCGGCGTCGGTGCCCGAAATAATGTCGAAGGTGAGGGTCTCGACCCACTCAAGGTAGCCGTTGTAGTCCTGAAGGGTCTCGAAGTCGTCCTCGACCTTGTTGAGGACGGCGGCGACGCGGCGGCGGATGTCGACCTCGCGCTCGACAGCGAGGTCGCCAAAGTAGGCCGACTTGAAGCCCTTCTTGCGCAGCGTCTTGTGGCAACCGGCGTAGGGGCACTGGTTGGGCCCGTCGGAGAAGATGCGGGCGACGCAGTTGGCGCACATGGGGTGGTAGCACTCCGGGTTGATGAGGAACTCGAGGTCCTTATTGAGGTAGCGCATCGTCTTACAGACGGGGCAGATATCGTTTGTCGAGGTGGGCGCCGCAGAGGCGGAGCTGGAGGCGCGAGTTGCCATGATGGGCGGCCCGTGTTTTGGTGAGGTCGGGAGGGGAGGTCGAGTGCTCGGTCGGCGCGATGGTCGGTCTGGTGTTTTCGGTCAAGGCGACGGCATTGGAGGGAGGAGGGGGATTGATGCCGTCGACGGGGTCGAGAGACGGAGCTCTGGCTGGCTTGGCTTGTTTGGAACTTGGGATAAATCGCGTGAAGGCGATTATGTAGTTAGGCCGACTGCCGCTACAAGGCTGGTGGAAGGATTTATTAAGCGAAGATGATTGGTTGGAGCTTCCTGATCCAACGCAGGGGAAGAGGGGCAGGGGTCTGGCAGCTACCCCTCCAAGAATTCCCCGTCCAGCGCTTTCCTACGCTTTTCCTGCTTCCACTGTCTTCGACCGACCCAACACCAACCACGTCATAGCAACACCAAGTAGCCATGGCCGACAACAACGAAAAGCCCGGTGCGTTTGTTCATTCCCGGAATCGCCTCAAGGACAAACCCCTCAGCCGGCCGGCCGGGGCAGTGTTCATGGAGAAGACCTTTAGCTAACAACGGGCCGCTTTCCCCCCACGAACAGAACCCACCCCCGCCGAGGAGGCCGCCGCCCGCGCCAAGGAGGCCGAGGAGCAGAGCGCGTTGCCGTACAAGTGGCAGCAGACCATCGCCGATGTCGACATCACCTTCAGCGTCCCCGGGAACTTCAAGAGCAGGGACCTCGTCATTGACATCAAGAAGACAAAGATCTCGGCCGGCGTCAAGGGACAGGAGCCCATCATTAACGTCCGTTGCCCTCCCCCAAAACCCCCAAATCCTCGCCGCCAAAGCAGGCATATATGGGCGCGCAGAGAATCAGACTAAGAAACCCGAAAACTAACACGCAAGCGCAGGGCGACCTCTCCCACCCCGTTCTCGTCGACGACTCGACCTGGACCCTTACCTCGGCCTCGGATGGCACCAAGACGGTCGAGATCCACCTCGACAAGGTCAACAAGATGGAGTGGTGGGCGCACGTCGTCACGACGGCACCCAAGATCGACGTCTCCAAGATCACGCCCGACACGAGCAAGCTGTCGGACCTCGACGGCGAGACCCGCGGCATGGTCGAGAAGATGATGTGGGACCAGCGCCAGAAGGAGCAGGGCCTGCCCACCTCGGACGAGCAGAAGAAATTCGACATCCTCAAGAAGTTTCAAGCAGAGCACCCTGAGATGGACTTTAGCAACGCCAAGATCAGCTAGGCGGGTTCGCTATGAATTCGATACTACAGAGATACCTAAACGAGTCGCAGCTTCTTTCCCTAGTGCACGTGCAAAGAAAGGGGTTGCGAACGGCGGTGACTGCATATCACTCGGAAGATGATGTTCATTTTGTTTGTATTGGGCCACTTCATGATTATCTAGCTAGCTAAGACCGCTCTGCGACGAACGAATTTGTCATGGGTGAAACGAATTGCCGAAACCACGGATGAGCAAAAGAGCTGAAGGTCATGGCATCAGAGAGCCCATGTGAGAGAACCATTGCTCTTGGATCCGCTAGTAATGGTGAAGCAGATTGAAAGCTGCAACCCATCAATTGTCAGATTAAGAAGCGGTCCGTAATCGCTAACACAGCCAGAGCTAGCCTTAACCAAAAAGAAGGGGGGAAAATAAAATTAATCAACTCCGTCACTGCGAGAGGGGCACTGCGTTCAAAGGTTAGTGGGCAACGGCCGGGAGTTTGCGAAGCAAGAGACAAGCCAGGATCCATGGACTACAGAATCGCTGGCCAGCGGACCCAACAATAAGGTCTCTATCAATCCATTTTCTATCCGCTCTATCCACCCTTTCACGTCCACATGGATGGCGTTGCAGGAACAGATCAGGACGGGCAGTGGGTTGCCACTCGGACTCAACCGGGGCGAATCACTTCGCAAGGGAACTGTGAGGTTACGTTAGCCACATTGTCTCTCGGGCAGATTGCAAACAAGAGAGCAAAATAGGCATCGAGATCAGAAATTAGAACCATATCCACACATGGAGATTGAGACAGGGATAACTGTATAATAAAATTGTCTTGTTCATCACGTCGAAGAAGGGGAGGTTGCGAAGAAGAGGCATAAGCATCTCACCTAGGAAAGGGTATCAAAGCGAGTGAGACTGAGATGCTGAGCAGCGTGAGTGCCGTGGTGGTGATCTGTGAATACTGAAGCATGAGTTAGCCAGGTTGCTCAACACAAATGTCAGAAAAGTTGAGTAATGAGTCCAAAGTCAGAAATTAGAACCATATCCACATATTAGGATTGAGATAGGGATAACTGTATAATAAAATGTCTTGGTCATCATGTTGGAAGGAGGATGGGGCGCGAAGGAAGAAAAGGTCTGTCACATACCTCGTGTTTGCGAGGTCCGACCAACTACTGCTTGGAAAGTCGAGCGGCCTTGAACTTGCTGATCCGTTGACCGCCATCGGCTTCGTCAAGGGGCCGGACCACAGACGTGTCTTCCTGCAGGAAGCCGCCTTGCTTCTGGATGAAGTTGCGCCTCTGTCTATGATACTCGTCCGCGAGATCTTGGTCGATGAACTCGTCATCGTAAGCGTCTTGGTTGAGAGCTTTGCTTTCCTTCTCGATGACCGCATCCGCCAGCGTCTTGCCCTCAGGACCTGTTGGGGCTGTCGGCCTGTCTTGGTCGAGGAACCGCGAGGGCACGTCGCGTGGACCCATCGGAACGAAGCCATCGTCGACGACAGTAGGGGCGGCCTTCTGTGTCTTGAAACGAGATGTCCTCCGGCTGGTCCTAACTGTCTGCTTCGAGGGACCAGTGCGCTCGACAATGTCGCTCAGAGGCTCCACGATGGGTTCGGGTGCTGGCGGCGGCGCAGCTGGTGCCGGTGCTGATGCCTCTTTCTCAGCGGCAATGTCCAGGCTTTGAGCAAAGCGAACATTCTTCTTGCCGTCATCCGACTCGGTCGACGGAGCCGTGCGCAGAATGGACGCACTGGGAGCAGGTGATGGCTTGACAGGCTCAGCCGCCTTGCCCTTGTTGCCCTGGCTCACCACAATGCGGCCGATGCCTTGCTGATCATCATCCGACTCTTCGGTCTCTGCTTCGACCTTTTCAGTGAAGCGAGATTTGACTCCGAGCCGCTTCTCGAGCTCCAACATTCTCTGATGGTATCCCTCGTCGAGCACGCTGGTCTTGGATCGACCAAACTTGTCCTCTTCGTCGTCGTCGTCGTCGTCAAGGTCGGAGTACTCATACTCCCAGTCCTCGTCGTCATCAGAACCTTCCTCAAGGTTGAGCTCAGCCACCACTGCTCCGACCTCTTCCATGCCGTACTTGAGCATCTCTCGACGGAGGAAGGCATCTTCCTCAGACTCGTTCTCGGGTATGACTGGTGGTTGGCGGCCGAGCTCTTCCTGCTGCTTGGCGGTTTGCATGATCTCCTCCACCCGCTGGGCGGTCCTTGATGCTTGCAGCTCCGTAGGCGGCTTAGTGTCCTCAGCGAAGGACACTGACTTTTTGATGGCGACAGTGTCGTCAGCCGTGGCCTCGAGCCCCGCCTCCTTTGCGACAGCAGCAGCAACATGCTCGGCAGGCGCAGGTGCCATGGGCTCCTCAGCGGCAGGCTCATTGGTCACATCTTCGACGATAGCCTCAACCTTCTCGGGTTCCTGAGGCTTCCCTGCAGGTAGGTCTTTGACACCAGCCTTGGCCAGGATCTCCTTGAGCTGGGCGCTAGAGTCGCCAGGACGCTGCAGCCGACTAGAGACGACGTTGCCTTCCTCGTCGAGCTCCTCAATAATCTCTGTTATAGGAAGACCGTCCTCGTCCCGGACGTCTGGATTGCTGACGACGCTGGCAGCGGCATGTTTCTGTTGGGCAGTCTCAAGCTGCTTTTCGAGTGTCTCGATGTTCTTTGATACGTACTCGATGCGACGCGACAGCAGGTTGACGACCTGCTCGGCTGGCTTGAGATCGACCCGGCCGAATAAGTCGTTGATCTCCTTCTTGTCGACAACCTCGCCCTCGAAGTCTCTGCGAATGCGCGCTAGATCCTCTCGGCTGGCAGGCTGGGGGACAGACTCGATCTCCTCTTTCAAGGACTCATACTCTGCATCCCATTGTTGCCAGTGCTGCAAAGCCTTCTGCAGCTTGGCAATATTGTCCTCGAGTAGCAAACGATGCTTTTCGAGATCGAGGAAGCTGTCTCTGACTGCTGCCATGGTGAAGAAGAGAATAAAGTTGGGAAGAGGTTCGGGGGGGGGAGCAGAGAGGTAGGCGAACGTGAAAAAAAATTCCTTGCGCGGAAGGTAGGGATTCGAAGCTCCCTAGAAAAATTAGGTAATCCACTATTAGTGGAGAAATTGTTGTTATGTAAGTGAGTTTCGGTGGGGGGCACTTCAACCTAGCCTGCGGATTGTGTCAGTTGAGAGTGGTCTACCACAACAAGATACCTTACTCACAGATGCAGATGCAAGCTGTTGGTTATTTCACGTGGGGTGATTGTTTCGTTATTGTATCTATATTATGTGGTAGATGTCGTTCGTCCATGACATGATTCTCGGGGGGGTGTGCTTGCTGACTGGCGCCTAGTGTTGAATCTTGATGAGTAACGACAGAAATTATTTAGCCTGACAGGGCGTACTGGGAGTCTTCCAACAGCTCGCCATCTCATCTTGAATTGCTTCATAACCTCCACAACCTCCACAGGGTATCTGGAGATTCCGAACTTGGGTCTCTGAACGTACTTGAGCGCGACAAAGCAATCTGTGCCTCTAACCGCCAATACAGCAAGCGAGAGCCCAGAGATCCCAGTTCCTGGTCTTTCATATGAACATTGCCATATCTGCTGTCTGAAGATGCATCGGGCGGGTTGGCTCGCGATATGATGTTAGTGGAGTGCTCGCTGGGGGGCGAAGAGGGAAACCGGGGAGTCGGCCTGTCTCTCTTCGAGAATGCCTTCGACTGAGACTCGTTACCGTCTGCTCGTGCGAGGTGTCCTGATCTGTCAAATATCTTCCCTGAGCTGTCTCATAGACCAGGTCACACCCTATGTGCGACCACACGGAGGCTTTTTCCAATGACGGAGTGGAGTCGACCAGGAAGCCCGGTTGGCTCATTATGTAACTCACAGGCGCCATGAAACAGGGCATCTGAGTAAATTTGAAGACGATTGGGACGTCGAACTCAGCCATCATGTCCTTGACGGAGAAGTCGGCGATGCTCATGTGCGGCCTGGCGTCCGGGTCCAGCATGGTTTTGCGGAGTTGGAATCACGATTCGGGCCAGTAGGAGTCGAAGAGGCACTTGGATTCCATGATGGAGCCAACGCCGTAGCTGGACCGCAATTGCCTCATGAGGATGTAATTTGCTTCAGCATCATCATTAAGGAGAGCAGGGCCAAAGCTGTGGACGCGAGTGATGCACTTGTTTCCATAGCCAGTGGCAACTTGACAACACTGGTGCGAGATGACGCCGGAAAGTTATGGGCAACGATTCGTTAGCATTGGTGTTCATAGTGGATGACGATGATTTCCCTTATTTACGTCGTTGAACCCATCATAGTTCCTATAAGGAGAGTGGCAAGGAACCTCCACTTGATCTAATACGAGTCGTGCTGGTGGCAAAGGTTTGTTTTTTGAACGTCTGTAACTCCTGTCAGCGTAACAGTTGGCGTCAGCCGGCTCTTCTCAGCGCACACCCTTCCTCCAGCAGGTAGGATCTCGATACTTTGGCTTACATAGGCACAGTCTTTTTAAACCAGTGGCGGGGAGCGACGCCGAGAAGGCACATCATGCCGTGCTGTGTACAGCTGTACCTACGATGTACACCTCTTCTTCACTGCAGTTTCACTTCTACTAGCTGATACTCAATAGTGTTTTGCAATGAAGCCCATCTGCCAAGTCTGCGACGTCTGCCACTCCAAAAAGGTTGGATATCTGCGCAGGCACAGGAGAGGGCAGACGGCCTCGCAAGAAGCACCAGCGAGACAGGGCCGGGGGTGTATTCAGCCCTGACTTGGAGACCAGAAGACTGATATAATCTGGCGATAGGGGATATCGAGATGCCACCGGTCTTACCTCCAAAAAGGTTCTGTACATACCCGCCGGCAGGTTCTCATCTCCACATCTTACGGATGCCAGCAGGACCTCACACGTGTAGTCACTAGATCTAAAGGCTCAAAAATTACGTCAAGCTAGACATCATCGACTTCCCCTTTAAGAAATGTTCACACCCCTCTGAGGAAGTCGTCTTCCGGCTGGGAGACGACGACAAGCCGCAGGCCATGGTACTCGATAGACTCGAGCAGACTTTCTTCTGAGACAGCGACTGATGTAGGCATGGAAGAGAAAAAAGTGCTTGAGGGGTTGATCTAATCCCTCGGAACCTGACGCCTCGCTGATAGTTTACGATTTGTTGCACATCGCCCAGAGGGCGACGCACTTCGACACTTTAACATACTCCGAATCTCCTCCAAATCCTTTTCACGGCCTTACGTAACATGAGGGCCGTATCCAGTCCCGCGAACGCTGTCCATCCCTCCGTTCCCACCTCGCAATAATGCAGGAGTAAGTGGAAGCCATGCGAGGCACTCGACATTCCCTTGGCTGCCTTCCCTTCGCACGAACGCTGCTGTAGGAACCAAAAGGCTGTTATCCGAATTCATCGATCAGTATTAGAGAAGATAGTACTTTCTCAGACATACATTTATCGAGCAGGCGGGGATGTTCTGCTAAACTGTCCGGGTTGGGTGTTTTTTCCTTACCAGGATTGCCTACTCCCACCGCCAAACTCCTCAAGCATAGTCCCTCCGACAAAACCAAACGCCGCGGCTCCTGGGAACATCTCCTCTTATAACCATCAACGCTCAAACACACGCTCCTAGTTTTTGCTCTCCTCCATCTCCACGTCGTCTCTGAAATTGCCTATCGGAGGCATATTATCTGACGGATGCGTCATTCCATCTGACTGGATGGCCGGATACTGGCCGCTTAGAAAGCCTGCGTGGCCCAGCTGTCCATAAGTCGGGTGTGTAAGTCCCGGGCTCGAGAGCTGGTCTTGGCTTCGGGTCGGGTTATGATGGAAAGGTGTCGACAAAGGTATGTTTGGTCTCTGCAGTGGGATCTGTTGCTCGAAGAAGAACACGCAATCTGATTCGGTCCAGCGTACTCCCAGAGCGAAGGGGAGCCCCAAGGCCGGGGGTGCCCACCAGTACATGTCCTGCTGGGGGTTGTGCAAGATCTGGCACATGCCGCTGTACATCGTGCTCACGTCCCTAATGTAGGCATAAAACTGACAGGGAATCTTGGGGGTGTAAGCGAAGTGCATTTCTTCTTGAGGAAGGCAGCGAAGGCACCAGTCTCCGAGCCGTAATATCTCTTCCGGGCTGATGAGCATCACCAGCTTCGGGCAGTCTCGAAACGTTGTCACCGTCGAGCATCTATTCGTCCCATCGGCGGCCTCGAGAGCTGATCGGTTGATCCAGTGGCAGAGAAACGTGCTGGGGTCTTCCGGCTGTATGACTGCTGCAAGAAGGGTCGCCGCGGAGTTTCCGCTCAGTACTGTCCCGGGCAGGCAAGCGAGGAAGACGAAGTGCTTCGGGGTTTCTTGCGTGGCCGCGGCCAGATTCCGAGCTTCTTGGTTGTTGATGGCCATGTCTGGACGGCGAGGCAGGGAAGCTCCAAAAATGAGGAGGAGAAGGATTTTGGTGAAAGATTGGAGGGCCAGAGATGCTCTTGCTGTGTGGCTGCTGGGTTTTCCAACCTGGACTTGGTGGTTGTGATTCGCTTTCCTTTCGTTCGATGCCTTGGCAAGGATGCGATGAAAGGGCCGGCGAGAGAAACAACAAGAGATTTTAAAACACTTTCCTGCAACACTTTCCAATGGGATGCAAAAATTTTCAAAAATCGGTTGGCCTCTTGGACCAGCGCTTTCCCTTTGGTGTGTCCACGGTAAGGACTGTGGTTCTACCCCAGAAGCTTCCGGAGAAACAGTGAACCATCGCAACCGCCTGCAGCACCAACTTTTGGGATTGCACAGTGTCTTCCATTGAAAAAAACTTGCAACAACCATTCAGAAATGGGCAATACCTATCTAGGTATGGAGTGGGATACAAACGCCAGGGGAAATGGCCCTTTAGGCCACTGCGACAAGACATAGCAGTTGGGCACTTTGTTTTCTGCAACAGACTTGCACGTAAGCCTCAAGCTGCAACTCAACGGACCAGAACCACAAAGAACAACTGCTAGACAGGAATATACCTTTATTTGGTTCGTATAGATATATAGATTGTCGGCTCTTCCAGGAAGAAGATGAAAAGCCTGCTTGATTGCAGTCCTCATTTTCCTCAAGATGACTGACACATTAATGTCGGTTTCTGCAAGGTTATGTTACTGTATGTATACAACGTCATGAGCACAGTTCCAGCGACTGTTTCCTGCATATCATCCAATAAGGAGGCACCTGCAATCCAAAAATGAGGCCTTGACAAGCAAATCGACTTACACGCGGCCGGGCGCTTCATCGGGGGGGATCAACAAACCCCATAGGCCGGCCCATGTCGAGCCGCGCCGTCTGCTCAACTCCGCAAGACTCCTCCGCACCGACTCGACTCTCCCCAAATCTCTGTGCCATTTCGTCACTAGTCCCACCACCACCACTGTTCATGTTCCTTCTCTTGCAAACAACTTTAATCAGTCATCTTCGCCGTAAAGTTCGCGGGGATCTTGGCCCTACCACAGCAACGTCTTTAGCACATAACTAGAGAACCAACTCAGCCATTCTCCATCTCGGTCCCCGCGACAATCCTCCTCTCTCTCATCCGTTACCTTAGCGTGTGCGGGCGGGGAAGCTTAGCTACACCGCAGCCTGGCCGTCCGCTGTCGATGATGATGATGACGACCTCTTGACTCCGAAACACAGACAAAGAAGGTATTTGCTGCTAATCGAACCGCCATAACCGTGCCATATTGTATATCATCGCACTCCATCCACAATGGCGCCAGATGACTGGTTCAATCGGCGAGAATGGAAGGGCATAAGAGGAGACGACGCGACGGCGTCCTGGACGACCTCGATATGGTGGATTGCCGCACTCATCGTCATCACGCAGTGTCTCTGGATGCTGTGCTCCCGCCGCCGCTCGACCAAGCAGAAAATCGAGATGGAGGGGAAGCGGCGCAGCATGTTCGCCCGCGCACCCCTCCTCCTGCCGGCAGCCGCCGTCATGGCGCTCTGCACGATGGCAAGAGTCGCGGATCTCGGGCGGCCGCTTGCGCCACAGTACCTGGCCTCGACGACCATCGCCAGCAGCACCTTTGAGTTCACAGTTCCCGCATCAGCAAACGAGGGTGCTCCTCTCATCCCCAATGTCAAGGATCCCGAGTCAGTGGACCCGCAGAGTGTCTGTCCGGGATACACGGCTTCGAACATCCAGACGACTTCTCATGGGTTCACGGCTGACCTCTATCTGGCTGGCTCACCTTGCAATGTGTATGGGAACGACGTCGAGGCTCTATCGCTCGTCGTCGAGTACCTGGCAACGGACCGTCTTCATGTCCAGGTTCTGCCGCGGTACATCGGCACCCGTAATTCCACTTGGTTCATCCTCCCCGAAGAGCTCATCCCGAAACCCGCTGCAGACGGTAAGGCGAGTTCTGACGGATCAGACAGCGATCTTGATTTCAAGTGGGCGAATGAGCCGACTTTTGGGTTCAACGTCTCGAGAAGAAGCACCGGCGACGTCTTGTTCACGACTGCCGGGACGAAGCTGGTGTTCGAGGACCAGTTCTTCGAGTTCGCTTCACCGCTTCCCGATAATTACAATCTATACGGGCTTGGCGAGGTCATCCATGGCTTCAAGCTCAATAACAACCTTACGCGTAAGTGCATTTTCCAATTAATAGGTTCAACTCGGCTCACCCTTCTAGGAACCCTCTATGCCGCTGATGTCGGGGACCCCATTGATGGAAACATCTACGGTTCCCACCCTGTCTATCTCGACACGCGCTACTACCAAGTCAATTCCGATTCCAAAGAGGCTGTCTACGTTGCAAATGCCACGGACAAGAACGCAGAGTACACGTCGTACACCCACGGCGTCTTCCTGCGCAATGCTCATGCACAAGAGATCCTGCTGCGTGAATCCAACATCACCTGGAGGGGGATTGGCGGAACCATTGACCTGTACTTCTACGCCGGTCCTACGGCGGATGCCGTGATGAAATCTTACCAGAAGACCACTGTCGGGCTGCCCGCGATGCAGCAGTACTGGACCTTTGGCTTCCACCAGTGTCGATGGGGCTATGCGAGCTGGGACAACTTGCAGGAGATTGCCGACGACTTTGCCAAGTTCAAGATCCCTCTGGAGACGATTTGGGGTGAGTGCCTTCTTTTTCAAAAGAACGAATGCTAAATTGTTGACTAGCCGACATCGATTACATGAACCAATACCGGGATTTCGAGGATGATGCAAACTCGTGGGGCTACGAGGACGCCGCTCGCGTTCTGGGCAATCTACACAAGAACGGGCAACATTTCGTGCCCATCGTCGACTCGGCCATCTACTCGCCCAGCCCCGACAACGCCAGCGACGCTTATCCGACATACGATCGCGGGGTCGATGCAGACGCTTTCATGCTCAACCCCGACGGGTCCCTCTACATCGGCGCAGTCTGGCCCGGCTATACCGTGTTCCCCGACTGGATCGGTGCCGTGTTTAACGGTAGCAGGACCTTCGAGTGGTGGAAGACGGAGTTGGTGACCTGGTTTGACAAGGTGGCCTTCGATGGCATCTGGATTGACATGTCCGAGGTTTCGTCCTTCTGCGTCGGCAGCTGCGGCAGCGGCAATCTCACTCTCAACCCTGCCCATCCCCCTTTCCTACTCCCTGGTGAGCCCGGCAACGAAGTCCTCGAATATCCCGAAGGCTTCGACAGGACAAACGGCACCGAGGCCGCCTCGGTATCGTCTCTCTCGTCGTCTCTTGCCGCAGCGAGGTCCGCCACCGCCGCCACCCCTTCGACCTCCCCGAACACGACAACCTCATACCTACGCACCACACCGACCCCGGGTGTCCGTAACGTCAACCACCCGCCCTACGTAATCAACAACATTCAGGGCGACCTCGCTGTGCACGCCGTCTCGCCCAACGCGACCCACCACGGCGGCACTCAGGAGTACGATTTCCACAACCTCTTCGGCCACCAGATCCTCAACGCGACCTACCAGGCACTCCTCTCCGTCTTGCCCGGGAAACGGCCCTTTGTCATAGGCCGCTCGACCTTCGCCGGGTCCGGCAAGTGGGCCGGGCACTGGGGCGGCGACAACGCCTCGCTCTGGGCGTACATGTTCTTCTCGATCCCGCAGGCGCTCGCCTTCGGCATCTTCGGCGTGCCCATGTTCGGCGTCGACACGTGCGGCTTCAGCGGCAATACGGACATGGAGCTGTGCGCGCGGTGGATGCAGCTCAGCGCCTTCTTTCCCTTCTACCGGAACCACAATGTCCTTGGGGCGATTCCGCAGGAGCCGTACCGGTGGGCCGCTGTCGCCGACGCCTCGCGCGCGGCGATGGCGATTCGGTACGCACTGCTGCCGTACGTGTACACCGCGTTCTACAGGGCGCACACGCAGGGCGATACGGTCATGAAGGCTTTGGCGTGGGAGTTTGCGGACGAGCCGTGGCTTGCCGGCGCAGACCGACAGTTCCTCCTCGGGCCGGCCGTCATGGTCACGCCTTGTCTCGAGCAAGGGGCCAGCACCGTAAACGGTGTCTTCCCTGGCATCGGTAAGGGTACCGTTTGGTATGACTGGTACAACCAGTCTGCGATCACGGGCGTCTCGACCGGGCAAAACGTTACGATCGACGCGCCCCTAGGGCATATCCCGGTGTACATACGCGGTGGATATGTTATCCCGACGCAGGAGCCAGGCCTGACGACGGCCAAGAGCAGGTCCAACCCGTGGTGTTTGCTGGTCGCGCTCGATGGGAAGGGTACCGCTACGGGCAGTCTTTACGTGGACGACGGTGAGAGCTTGAGGCAGGAGGCCACGCTTACGGTGGAGGTACGTTGGCTTTGACTCCTGACCGCGAGATCCTCGATTTGCTGCTGACCGTAAGAACAGCTCTCTGCATCGAATAATTCGCTGAAGGCCATCCCTTCTGGTGGGTTCAAAGATTCCAACTCTCTTGGGACCGTGACGGTGATGGGCGTCCGGGGCGATGTTTCGGCAGTGACCCTTGATGGACGGGATCTCGACGGCGCAAGCTGGACCTTGGACTCGACCGCCCGCGCGCTTCATATTCATGGTCTACAGTCTCGTACGCCCGAAGGCGCGTGGTCATCGGCATGGGAGCTCGTCTGGTCTTGATACGGCATATGCGTCTCGGAATATCGCAACCAGGCTTCCGCCGGATACGTCAAGGGGCAGATGGTTCTTGGCCATACACTGGCATAAGTAAGGAAAGTAGGCAGACATACCAATGGAGATTACATTGTTTCCACTATGTGAATGATGCTGGAAGTGCCTGCTGAAATGTACACGGGTTATACGTGCCTGTCCCAAATACAGCAAGAGCCCCTTGGATCATGTTCTGTATTCACACAAAAAAAAAATACTGTCAGGATGTTTGGCTGAAGCCAAGTACAGATGGATCGTTGATGTGGCATGTGTTGTTTGTCTGCTTATAAGCACTCCCCTGGAACTATCTCCGTGAGCGTGAGATGCGAGGCAGCTCCCTCGCCCAGGCGGTTCCTGCCTTGTCCGCCTGCGTGCCCACGTGCTTTCCTCCAGCGTGCCTTCCTGGACACACACCTTCCCGGCTGCGTACCTGCCCGGCCAACCACCTCACCCTTTCGCTTCATCCTATATACCCCCCAAAAAACCCAAAGCTCCCATCACAAGTTCAGCTATGATGCAGACCACACCCGAGGGGGACGCCTCTCGGTGGTCTAGTTGGTGAAAGCGAGCAATTCGCATATAGGGAGTCACAAATACTACCAGACCCTCTGGGTTCGAGTTCCCTATCACCTTGTGATGCGACAGGCTCGGGTAGCGCGGGGTGTCCTAGACACTGGGCGTCGAACAAATCTTTTTTTGCCTTCTCTTATCATTTTTTTCTATTCTACTGTACTTCCTTATAGTATCTGTGAATTCACCATACTCGCTTTTGCAAGAAAGAAAAAACGTTGGGAAGACGTGGATGAAGCTGTTGATGGGGATGATGTGATGAGGTGCGATGAAGGGCACGTGACTGATGAATCTCTGGGTGGTGCGCGTGGACGAAGAGGGCGGCCTCGTGGCGGAGTGGAAGGTTCTGGGTGGGTTGCGGCTAGGTATGGAGGATCCATGGCATCTGTAACTCAGTCTCACGAGTGGGACAAACTTCGAAGGCAATACAGGCACGACTGTGCGTCAGTCAGCCCACATCCGTAGGGGTATGTTTCCTGGGCGTCTACCATCCATCTATTCTACAGAGTACACTTCGCCTAGTACTGGGCGATATCGCCATCTTCTCAGTGTTGACTATTCCTTTGGCCCAAGTGTGCTTATGTACATCCATGTTTGGACCTCCCGGCAACGTCCTGCAGACCGACTCCGACACTGTCAAGAGTCTTTCAAATCGAGGCTCCAAGTACGCAAACTACAATGCTCAAGGGTCATCGGAACTTCATGCCTGTATATCGCCAACAGCCAAGCCAGACTGGCGTGTCGAGATGATTGACATAAGATAAGAGGCTTACACACTAGTGGATTGTTTCGGGCGCGCTCATAAGATAACATGAACATGGCGTTCATCGACCCGCGGGTTGTGATCGTCATCAAATATTGGTATCATTCAGCATGCAACGGTTCTGGGCCCGCTCTAGCTGCTCACTTCCACTCGCGGCTCTTCCACCGGTCCTCCCGGACACATAGCGCTCACTTCCCCTTGAAAGAGCACACTCGCAAACACACAATGCTCTCGGCTTCTCTGTTTCCGTCATACACCCGCCTTAGTGACCACGGCCGCGGAACCTCCTGTTGCCCCGATCGCGCCACTTGCCTCCTCCACGGCCGCCGTGCCTCCGGTCCCCGTGCCCGCGGTCGTCGTGCATGTCCCTCTGCCTGTCGCGCTGCTGCTGGAACGATTCGCCGTCTTCCCTCTCCCCGTCCCTCTTGGGCTCGTCCTCGCCCTCGACCTTGGCGCTCGGCTTCTCCAGGTCCGTCCTCCACCGCGGGTGCGCGCCGTACTTGCAGCCGGGCCCCTCGGGGCAGAAGCCGACCAGATAGTACGCGCAGAGCTTCCTCCGGACGTGCTTCTTGCTGCAGCGCGGGCCCAGCGGGCAGAAGCCCTTGTCGTAGTGCGGGCAGGGCGGCAGCTTAGACTGGGGGTCGATGTGTAGGTACAGACACTCCTCGCCGTTGGAGCAGTAGCCGTTGCGCATGAAGAAGTTGCACTCGGGCATCTTGCGCAGGTTATACTCGTGCAGGAACTCGCACGACTCGCCCTTCTTGCAAAGGCCGCGGAGCCAGTGCTTACAGACGAGCGAGGGCCCGCCCGACGGGTTTGACGACGTCGACGACGCGTGGCGATCGGGGCAGGAGGCGCCGAGGGGGCAGTGACCTGCGAGGAACGACTTGCATTGCGGGCGGTCCGAGGAGAGCTCGTGGCGGTAGGTCTGGCGAAGGAACGGTGTGAAGGAGAACGACGTCGCCGTCGGGGCGTGATTGAGGATGTAGGTTGTTTCCGGCCGGGGCGCAGCGGCTGCCATCTTATCGGTAGGCGCTCCGGGGAGAGCTGTTGATTCGGGAGCGGTCTGATCTGTCTGGTCGGGCCTTGACGTTGTCGCGACCAAGTCGTGCTGGCGCTGTGGTTTCTCGTTGCCGCGTCGCCGGTGCGCTCGCTTGTTCAATCGGTCCGCAAGAATGATATTCGCCAAACGGTTTCGGAGATACAAGACGATAAGAGACGATCGTATCGTGCGTTATGTTCTCTTTCTGGGCGCTTGTTTGACCGGCCAAGCACGACAACGGTTGACGTGCAAATTGGAAATTGTTCGCGCTGCTGCAGGGTGGTTTGCGAGATTCAAGGTGGCGCGTAGGAGCTTAGATTGGCTCGAAGCTTCAGCCCAAACGATCCACAGAATTAGTCAGCAACCAAACCCGGCCCGGGCGTTGAAGCTGCGGTGGGGCCGAGCCCGATGCGTGGCCAGGCCCGCCGGGCCAGTGCAGCATGTTTTAACAACTGCAGGTTCTTGGCCACAGCATTTGTGTCACGTCCGGGAGGCGTTTAGCCCATAGCTCAATTATCTGAGTGGACCGCCGATTATCGTGTTGGATCAAGCAGTCCTCCGATCCAGCCAAGTACGTACGTACATCAGCACGCCTTGCCAGTTGTCCAACTAGTCCTGACGATCTAGCGCCGACTTATACACTGCAATTGTCGAGCCGTTGTAACTATCGGAAGCTAGCGGCTGCCAAGATGGCTGCAGACAAAAGCAGGTCCAAATTTCAACCGATATGTTGGAATCATTTTCAGAACCTGCCTCACATTGACGGCTCCAATGCAAGCGCCTCCGATACCGAGGTGAACCGAAATGAGTACACGAGACTTGCAGCCGATGCGGTAGGGAAGACAGACGGATGAAAGCGAGGACGAAGAAGTGCTGGGCATGTGGGAAGCTGTTGCTAACGACTGTGTTCGCCGCTTGAGGGGCGACAACACACAACTAAGGCATCAGAAAGGGAAAACATACAGCTCGAGGACTCCAGCGTGCTTAACGTTCTCTTTACCCTTGTCCCAGTCAGCTTTGGGCAGAGGATAGCATGCATGGCGATCGCCGTGATATCAGCGTACGTTGCCATTCTCGTAGGCTAAGACGCTGGAGCATGGCTGGCTGACGGACCCCACCGCCTCCTCAATGACTCTGCTTTGGGGGGGTTGAGAAGTTGGAGGCGGTTGCCACCTACAGGTACACTTGTACATCGTAGACATGATCATTCCGTATTCCTGTCAATGGATTTTAGGTTTCTTGCCGGGACCAGGCAGCGGGGGAAGAGCCAAGGGATCCCAGTCCCGAGGCTACAGCAGTCAGCCCGGAAACTGTTTTCACCACTAACACACAGGACTGAATCTTACCAAACAGGCTTCAGAAATCAAGCTTCGGCAAATTTTTCTCTCAAGGAAAGAAGTGTCAGCATCGTACATCGCCAACTACATAGCTGCAATAACCTGGGCATTCGAGGACGAAGGTGACCACGGTGCACCCCCAACTTGGAGCTACTGTGGAGCCCGACCTGGTGGTCCAGACCCTTCGACGTCTGCAGTGTGTCGACCTTTTCACTCCTTGGGCAACCCATTGGGGCAAGGGGACATTGGCAAAAGCTGCAACTCAGTTTCTGCAGACTTGGTGCCGTGGTGTTGGGTTCTTTCGTTCTGCAAGACGCAGAGCATTCGATGCATCAGAAGCCGTCTCGGTTCACAGCCCAGGCGTCGAGGTGGATCTATCATCCACCCCTTCTAGCAGTACCCCCAAGGTCTCTCACCCTCTAATTGTTGTGTTACGCTTTACTATGTCTAGAGCGTATACACCTGCTGCCTCTGGCAAAGTAACGAGCCATAGCCTCCTTGCGCGGAAACCCTCTTCGCCCAAGATGCACGATAACTGACTGCCTTGATACTAATCGTACATCGGTTGTGGCAGTGAGCGTACAACATCAGTGACGGTCGACTCTTGCTTCACCTGTCGCCGGGAGTTGCGGGCGGATGAGACGAAACCTTGGGTCTTCAGGTTTCGTCCTGCCTTTCGAGGCAGGCCGAAGGCTTTGGCGCGAAGCAGGAACAGTGATTGAATCAGCGGCAGCTGCCCTTGTCCACAAGCTCCTGCATTGCTTGAAGGTTGGATTACGGCATCGGGTTGCATCGAAGCGAGGCCGCGTGCTAAGACGGAGCCACTGTCGAAAATGTTGACCCCTGTGCCAACGAGTCAGACATGATGACTAGTCTCGGTGTGCTCAACTTCTAACCTTTGGCGTCAACATGAGAACCAGACATTTTGACTGGTCACCAGTTCACAGGCCGATGTCCGGTATCTCATAAGCCTCCCATCCAATGGACGAGTAGGAAGGTTCTCAGCTCAATCCATATCAAGGTAGATTAGCTAGATACAGACGGTAAACATCGGGCGTTGTGAGGCCTACGGCTAGCCCGAGTGGCATGGCGCGCTTCACGTCCTTCGCAGGCTCTTCCTCTGGCTAATTGGTACATCGGGTAACGGCCATCGCGAAATTCGTGAACGCTGCGATCGTTCCTGTCGGGAGCGTAGAGGCGAGTGCGTAGAGACAAAAGTTGCACCTCGGTGTCGAACTTGCCGTTGTCAATATGCCCTTCGGCCATCCGCCCTAATGGCCCTTGGGGGTGGGGGTTGGGTTGCTGGGCAGTCGGAGCGTCATTGTGGATGCCAGACACGATGCAGGGTACCTCCGAGGCCCACGAGAGCCCAGCGCATCCACCGTTAGGTAGCATGAGCCCGAGAAGACGAAGCTGCGGGACGGAGCACGGCACGTATCGCGAGCGTGCTCCGTCGCTGATGGGATTCCCTCCTTCTGCAGCGGTCGGATAAACCACAGTCCCACGCGCAATGGAAATTAGACAAGGAGCGGGCACTCACGAGTCGGGAGGACCGACAGAACGTCCGGATTTGGTGCGCCCGAGGTGTGTTCATAATCCATGTTAGCGGAAGGCACAAACTATTCGTGCGTGTTTGTCAGGTGGAGGAGAAAAGGCGCCGCAAAGGCATCGGATCGGATCGATGTTGGGCGGAGACGAAGAATGACAATGTATGTACGGATACTCCGTACACAGATAGGTAGGTTGGAGGGGCTTGCCAGGGTCCCTGAAAAGACCCCTCCCGTTCTCTCAGCTGGACCGTTGCCAATGGGGCAAATTGCAACCTGGAACATGTAACGCACCACGGTCGTCTCTGATTTGCTCCATTGTTGTCTGCTGCAACTTTCAGGTAAGGAAGAGTAGGCACCTGGAGGGGGTTGGTGGTGTCTACAGCAGACAGGCATGGCGCCAACAGTTACTACCTGCCACAGAGCTCATGAAGCATGCAGCATGAAGCATGGAGACGGCAGGAATGCGAGGTGAAGAATGTGGGGGGGGCATTGGTAGTTGAGGGTCAACCGAGTGGCGTGGGCAGTAAAGAGTGGCACTTTTCTTTTGGAGGTTCCTTCCCAGGGTTCAACCAATGCTCCATTACAGTGCTCGCCAAGACTGCAGAATGACATGCGCTTTCCGATTTGTTTTTCTTTCTTTCCTTCCATTCCTCCTTCTCCTGCATTGGACGGAACGAGGGTGGAGAGTGCGGATATTTGGCCGGAGTCGATTTGATATTTGGCCGCAACTAACCACTTCGGGCTGAAAAATTCACAGCCACAGCCACGCGGTGGGCCCGCCCGCAAAAGTCGATGTACCTCGATTGCGCGGTACAAGGCAGGGGTAGTTTGTTTTGAAACCGCTGGCTGTCCGAGATTCATGAAAAAAAGCGCGTTTTCAGGGCAAAGTGGCATTTTTCAAGGATGCGATATGATGTGTGGCAAAACGCGATAGATTCTTCAAGACTATGGCTGCGATTGATTCACCCAACAACAACAATAATGCGACCGCGTGTGTGGGTCTCCTAATACCTAAACTGGATTTTGCTGGCGGCGTTAGCAAAAAAAGTTTGTACCTTGGGGCAGCGGTACTTCGCGAGATAGGGGCCTGTTGTGGCTGCGTGGCGAAGCTGACGAATACGGTTAGTTGCGGCCAAATATCAAATCGACTCCGGCCAAATATCCGCACTCGAGGGTGGAGATGTCGGTGGACCCATCGTTGTCGGGTTCCTTCTTTCTTCAACCCCTCTCTGGGAGCCAAAGGAGGGAAAGGATCGAAGGAGGGAAGGAAGGGTCTTTTCCCGTCCGTTCGCCAATCCCCCCTCTTTACCATGCCCTTATCCTGATACAGTGCACTGTGTGAGTGCTCTCTTCTTCTCTTGCCTATTCCTGGTGGTTTTGGGCCAACCACCTCCTTCTCCCCTCTCGAGATATCTCAACGCGGCAAGTCATGTACTCAATTGCCTACCTACCTAAGTACCCAGGTCAAGGTCAACACCTTCCTCAAGTTGATGTACATAGTGTTTCCCTCCAGAGTGTGAGGCCCCACCC
>NWBT01000043.1:720298-732882 GCA_003386485.1 Colletotrichum lentis
GAGCTCCTGAGTCTCTGGGGCGCATTGCTTGGGGGTCGCCCGGGTGGGGCCGAGGAACAGTGCAGATCGTCCCGCCAATTCTAGGACGTCCCGTCGCCTCTGCTGCACTTCCAATCATTCGTTTATTCAATCCCATTACAAGTACTTGATGCAGAAAGTGCGCAGCAATGCAGTCGCTTCAGCAGTCTGTCGTCCAAGCACAATCTGCACCGGCACACTTGGCTTTCTTCTGCGGCAGCCAACTACAGGAAAGCCTAAAGAAGCTCAACGGAACGCCGGCCATCGCACGCTGGAAAAAGAAGCCATCGACCGCCGTGGTGGGTACTCCGTCGGTTCTTAGCGACAAACAAACCTACCATACTTGCAACTGAGACGGTACCAGCGCACAAACCACTCGGGCCTGATTTGCTTGCTGTCATCCCGGTGAACCAATTTGAATGGCCATTGTGGTATCTGCAATCACCAGCCAGTCGACGTGACGCCGGTGATGTTCTTCAGTAAGCATCAAGCAATTGATCGAAAGGAAGCAGGGAGAGTTACTTACCATTCCCGCCGGAATGGCCTCGGCTTTCTGCCATGCCTAGACACAAAAACACGTTGGAGCACTGGGGCACCGTTTGCGTACCACCGTTGGCATGCAGGACCACCGAGGCCCCCCATCGCGGCTTCTTCCTCTCTTCCCCCATATCACCCCATCTCTCAATCATCCCTCGCCCTCTCTTTGGCCTTTCCCAAGTTCCAAATCTCCTTGGCCGAGACGCTTGACCGTATCCGCACGCCCGACAGGCCTGCGGATCGTTTCAAGCGCTCTTTCTCATGGCTCAATGTGTCCGTCACCTCCTTGACCCTTTCCATCAACAACTTTGCCAGAGCCTGTTCAGCTGCCCATCCATTCCAACTCCTTGATGCCGTGAACTTCCGGGCCTCTCCCAAGAGACCGCCAGGTTCGCGGCGATGCTTACAGCTTCAGACGACGGACTGTGGCGGTGTTTCGGCTCGGGACTTGCAACAACTGCAGAAAAAAAGCCAGATTAGCGACGTGTCCTAAAGACGAAGGACAGGTGGTTTGTGGGAATGAAGAGAAAAGTCCCTGTTTCCTCTTGTATCACTTATCGAGGAAGCAACAGAACAACCTGGCATTTTTGGAAACGTTTGGGGAGGAAGGTAGGGAGCTGAACTGGCAAGGGATGTATGTGAGGTACTGTATCCGTGTCATCCTGCACAGGTTCAACACCCGAGCATGTCTCCACTCCAGAAGTATGGAAGTGAGGACACGGGAGTCGAGGCGGGAAGTTCAGGTGGTGTCTTTTCCAGAGTTGCCGTTCAGGCTATGTCATGTCCGTCAAACGGCATACAGGAGACTATGTGGTTCCCCGTTCGACCATCCTTTGCACCGTACCGTCTTCCTGCGGCTGATGGCTCATGGAGGGGGCGGTACGAAAGCGATCCCGCTGCCTGAGGGATATCTTGTCGAGTTGGAAAGCCAATTCTGGGCAGAATAGTTCGCCCAGCCTGCAATTGGCCGTATGGTTGTTTGTTGAAAATATAGCCGCCTGAAGCCGATCTGCGAGTCAACCGGGTTTAACCAAGTCCAGGCCCTGGAAGAGAACTACATTCGGCTTTGGTAACTGGGTGGCAGCATACATCGATCTCCCTCGTAGCCGGTCATGTCAAAGATTGTGTCTTGCTATTCGGCAACTTGCCGAATCCCATGTCGCTGATATGACGGCGGGCAACTGAAACAGATAGGCTGGGACTCGGGAAACAGTCTTGAAAGCATGCGAAAATTTGGTATCGTCTGATGTACTATAACCATCCCTTTCAACTCGAGCTATACAGGCGGCCGGATCTTGCGATACTCGGACCAAATCAACGGTGTGGTTTCCTCCCTCTTCCACCGTTCTAACCTCCTCCATTCTTCGTCTTCAAATTCTTCCAAGCTCCAAGGTTCATCAACCCAACTGCCGGGCATCCGAATACTTTGGCTATCAACCA
This sequence comes from Colletotrichum lentis, assembly GCA_003386485.1. Lineage (NCBI taxonomy): Eukaryota > Fungi > Ascomycota > Sordariomycetes > Glomerellales > Glomerellaceae > Colletotrichum > Colletotrichum lentis. The sequence continues at coordinate 722,294 of NWBT01000043.1, forward strand.
GATCCCAAAATTCGCCAGCATACTCCTCATACTCCAAAGCCCACCAGAGTCGCCAGTGTTCCGGCAGAGAACCATATGTAATCCCGAGTAGAGTACGCCGTTGCACTCCTTCCGTAAGAATAGTAACTGACTTGAATCGCTGCAAAAAATCCGCGTGTCCTTGTTCGTAAAGTCGCCTTTCTTGACGCCCATAATCCAGAAGATCAACATCGCTGTCTGCCAACATGGTGATCCATGTAACGAGAAATGACTCCAACGCTCGAGGATAGTGACTTTCACTCCTTGAAAGTGAACGATGCTCCCCCATTAAAGACCAAATTATGGCAGAGAAAGGGGTGGCATCAGTGTAGCCATCGTCCCCGGACCAGACAGGCTCGATATGATGTAGCATCGAAAAATCATGGCGGACACAGTCATGAATGAGTCGCCCGAAGTGCTTCTTTTCCTCGGAGCATAACTTGGCATTCGGGCGAGCGACCTTTGACACCACCATCCAAGCCAATAGCAAGGCGAACGAGTGAAGAAGGCTGCAGCGATGTTCCATAGAAAGTTGGACGATTCTAGAATCAAGGTGTTCAGCTTCCGGAAGGATAAATAGGATCTCTTCGGGGGCCCAGAAGGGGCCGCTCTGCCCCAGCTCCCTCAAATGCTCAAGTCTTGTCTCAAGCGAGAGTGAATTATACTGAAATTTGTAGCGTTTTATAAACGTCTGAAAAGTACCGTAGCTGATTCCGTGACTGAGAAGCTTGCCGAGATCGTCGGAGCTACCAAAAAGATCATCGAGGCCGTGGTCAGCAAAAAGCTCGAGGAACTGTACCTCTCGCGGTTCGTGGTAGGTACGTAGGGTGCGCATATAAAAGAAAATAAAAGATTGACTAGAGGCCGTGCCGGTCAGATTGTATCCTGCGGTTTCATTGATAACGACTAACCTGCTGGCCATGTTGATTGGGTCAAAAACACAATCACCAAGGCCTTGCTCTAGGAGCGAGCTTGCTACTGCGAAGGCGCCAAGAATCACGGCGTACTCCATGATCGTTGTCTAGATTAGCCGATCTGGTTGAGAAAGTTCCCGAATTCGAACTACTCACCTGAAGCAAACTGCCATTGTACGAATCGCGTACGTAAGGGGTCATCTTGCGCTCTGCCAAGTATTGGGAAAGAGCAAGAGGATCATCCTCTGCCAGAAAGTTCCACATTTCAGAATCAAACAGTTTTACCACTTCGTACGCTCTCAGGTTCAGCTGCCATCCCTGAAAGCTCCTTTGTGCCAGAAGTGAATACACTGATCCTGTGAGCCAAGATGGCGTACGGACGGACAGTTGAAAACTGCTGTTGTCGCCGAAGCCGAAGCGGAAGGTGGGCAGGATAGATGTTGAGCAAGGCATCCAGACGATGTCTGACACGGCGGAGCGGTATCTGGGCACTCTCCTTTTGGTGCTGTGTTCGCAGTCTGCCTCGGGTGAATTGTCATGCTCGATCCATCCCTTAGTTGAAAGCTTGGTCGATCCTGGCGGCATCCTTTCGAGCGCAAGAGTGGTGCAAACGGTTGACATCGCCCTGTAATCAAGCGTTAGACGCCGAATGCGTTGGGCACCTTGGTATCAGAAACGATCGTGCTTACATCACACACTGCGTTTGCGCGATGGAGAGAAGATGGAGCGCAGAATCCAGCTTTTGGTCCAGAGCTTTCCACTCGTCCTTCCGAAGCAGCACTTTGGTCGACGCGAACCTCCGCCTGAAGCCCCGCTGGTCGGCAGCGACTTTGGCCTGCAACTGATCGACCAAGTCCTGGATGTCGGTCAGCGCGCGGCGGGCTTTGGCGACGTGCTTCCGCAGGCGACCCCTATCGCAGACCGCCTCGGGCAGCAGGCTCCCGGCGATCTGGTCCTCGATGTCGTCGAGGAACTCCTCGAGGTCTTGTATGCGTTCGGCCTTTTCGAGCAGCATGGTCGGGACGCCCTTGACTTCGTTCCAGAGCCTCATGAGCTTGAACGAGGCGCTGCCGGCCTTGCCGGTCATGTCGACGACGGCGATGACGCTCGCCGCGAGACCTAAAGCTTCGGCCATTTTTGGCGAGATGGCACACGGTCTCTGTCAGGTCTGTCTGTGAAGGAGTGGCCGTTGATGTGCAGCTATTAGAGTTGAGTGGTTGACACCTGGAATTCGGCCGGCGGAAGTGGGCATGAAGATGGTGACAGTCATATGGCCCCAAGAGCTCGAAAAAGAACGAAAGACCGACGGGACAAGGGACGATAAAGAGGGGAAGTGTGCTGCGTTGATGAGGCTGCGGCACAATCACTGGACCAGGGCGATGCGACGCGCAGATGACCGCATGTCGAGAGTCGACGTCTGATTCGACCAACAGACTGCATCGCCTCGTGGCTGGAGCTGACTGGCGTTTTTCATCTCTGCCAGCAGAGAGCCTTATACGGCAGACACACTGAAAGGCAAACGCCAGGCAGACTGGTTCGTTAGAATGGTGTTGACCAAGGGGCGTTTCGTCATGAACTTGGTAGTAGTGTGATCAGAACTGATGCGGAAAGGATAGAGCCCACCCTCGGCGGCTAAAAGGTTGAAATGGCATCTAAGCCTCGTCGCAGCGCCCGATGTAGCTGGCTTCCGAAGTCGACACCTGCCAGGGTCTCTCTAGGCCGAGGCATCCAGTGCGGCTTGTGTGGATTAGTGTGTAGATTGGAGTGTGAACTGCCATGCTCGATGTATTGTGGTATCTCGTGATGTATATATCCCCAACGCCAATTCACAGACTCATCTCTGCCAGCCAAGAACGCCGGCCCCCTCACCAAGCAAGACCCTCAGAGCCAAACCGCAACGCTTTTCCAGGTGCAAAAAACAAAAAACAAAAGAAAAAACTCCCTGACGCCCCAATCTTCCCTCAACCGTGATACCTAGCAGATGCGCATCGACGACGACGTCGACAAACCGGCGCGGCTCCCGTCGCCCCAGGCCGTCCGGCCGGCACACCGCAGACAGCGCCGCTGCTCGCCGAGGTTCGTGATGGAGCAGTGCGAGCAGACGTGCCTGCCGCACGCGCCGCAGGCGTCAATCGCCTCGAAGCCGGCGCCATGGGCGTACGCGTTGTCGACGTCCATCCCGTCCGGCGCGCCGTCCGAGGCACCCGACCCGGCGCCGCAGTCGTCGCAGCTGGCGGGGCAGAGCGTCATCTGGTCTACCGGCGGGGCCGAGGCGGCGGAGAGGCTGGGGGCGGCGGATTTGATGTGCCAGAAGCTGTGGAGGGACTGTTGCGTGTTGCGCGCGGCCGGGGCGGGGGAGGAGGGTTCGAGAAGGTTCGCGTCGCGGAGGTGATTGGTGATGTGGTGGTCCTGCTGCTGGGCGGAGTACAGCATGTTCAGGGTACGTTCTGTGTTTGAGGCAAATGGTAAGCATTCGTCCTCGTTGACAAGTCTGAGAAGGGCGATGGCACGACTCACGATGGATCTGGCTCTCGGACGGTCTGTTGTCGCGGAAGCGCTTCATCGTCCGGCTGGGCAGGTGCGAGGGCGTCACGTAGGCGCGAGGGTAGACGGGGCTCGGGGAGACGGGGCACTCGAAGGACTCAACGCTCGAGTCGGAGCCGGAAGGAGAGTTGAACGAGGCGAAAAGCTCCGAGTCGGAACGCTTGCGCTTGAAAGCCATGTTGGGTTTCGGGCGTTGGAGGGAGGGATCTGGAGATGTTGCGCGCGGGGGTCCGAGGTTGTCCAGAGGCTGGATGGATGGCTGCGACGTGATAACTTGTCTTGAGATGTACTGACACGATGTTGGGCTGCCGGATACTGTTCGTGTGTTGGGTTGGGAATGAGGTTTTTGTTTGTCTGACATACGAAATAGGAAGATGGTGTCGTGCACGGCTCAGAAGCACTTTAGCCTGGCGCGACGCGTGGCGCGTGTTATTCGCGTTAGGTCTTAATGGGACCCACTACTCTGTACTTTAGTGCACGTACGTAGTACAGCTCAAGCCGTTTCTTCTTCGACAGGAGGTAAACTCGCCTATCGCCAGGATCCATTGCTTTTGTAGTCTTTAACTTGACAAGCCCATTAATTCTGTACTTGATAAGTATCTACGTCGATAAACAAGGTAGTTACCTAGATAATGGCACACGCTTGAATGGATTGGACGGAGAAACACGCCGATGCACGGCCCCGGAAGCACCGGACCCCCCGGACCCCAGCAAGCCGGGTGGGCCCACCCCGCCGCTCCTAGTCCCAATTTTCCGGGCTCCGCACCCGGGTTGTCCCCGTAGCTAATCCGGTGCCACCATATTAAGGAGAGGTTTGAGACGCAGAGTAACTAGCTAGTACTCAGAAGTGTCTTACTTACACCGAATACATCACTTGCACCCTTTTGAGCCACCCAAGCTCAAACATACACGCCTCCTCTCCACCGGCGGGTTCGTGTCTCCCGGATACTCCAGAGTCCTCGCGCCGGCCGCCTCCGCATAGCTCGACGGCCACCGCCCGGTCCCGGACACAGAGCCCGGGCAAACTGTCGGCAACTCTCCGTCGCCGGGCCCCCGTTCTCGCGGCGGCGAGGAGGACTCGCGCCCCTGTCGACGGCCCAGCCCCTGCAGGTCCGTCCACTCCTTGCCGCTGCGCTGGACCCGCGACACGAGGAAGCGGCGCCCGTCGTGCTCGAACTCGTCGGCGAAGTTGGGCGATCGGCAGATGCGTCGCATGCGCCGCCGCCGCGCCTGGCGCAGGCCCTCGCGCTCAGCCCTCGCGCTCCCGCGGCACCGCGCCGACGGGCGCGAAGGCCTGCGCCTCGAAACACGCGCCGTGCGCGTCGGCCACGACGTAGACGTCGAGGTAGTCGTCGCTGACTTCGTGGCTCCTGATGCGATACTTTTCGCCGACGAGGTCCGTCCCCGCTTGGGGCGCCGGGGCGTCGTGTTGGCGGGCGGGTCTCATTTCTTGCTCAGTGCTCCCGCAGACTCACTCTGGTCCGTGTGGGGGTTTGGAATGTGCAGCGAGGAGCAGAGACGTTTTAGAGGTTGTGGGATGTCGGGTGGTCTAGGGTATGCAAGCGACAAATCTACCGACTAGGTGGTTCTGCGCTCGTGCCCAAACGTAAAGATATAGAACGACTTAGGAGACTGGCTGCGTCATGGAGGACAGGATTGATGGACAAGAGAACATGATTACAGCCCAGCGAATCTCCGAGTAAGTCGGTGATTTATAACTTTTTTTGCAAGGGGCCATATGAGCCAACCTCTTCGTCGTGATGATGGCAAGCCGATGTCTTCTTTCGCCTCGGAAGTTGATTTAGTGAGCCAACAGTGTTGCCTAGTAAGGCAAGGTCAGATGCTAAACAAAGGCATGAGGAATCCTCAAACTCCCTGCCCATTTTCGTTTCGGTACCCTTCCTAGGCAGCAGCCAAGCGCTTGGTAAGGCGGCCAGGCGACCGGGTGCTTGAGCGACGTCGTACGGAGTACAGAGTACATACTGAGCACTCGGTAGGACACCTCGGAGAAAGAATACGGTCACGAAATGCAGTTGGCCACGAAAAGATAAGACAGTGCGTCATGTCCTTGCTCATAAAATGAACCTCAAAATGGGGGGCGGCTGCCAATGATTGGACCCTGTCTCACCGGATCCAGGTTGAAATGCACCTCAACGCCCAGCCTTGGACATACCGAGCGCGGAAGGAGGCCCAGTGTTGTCCACCTGAGCTGAGCACATGTGAGATTACGAGGATTGCTTCCTCGGAAGACCAGAGCGCAACATTCGGCTTGAAACAAAGACTTAGGCGGCGGCTCTTCACAGCAAAGTGGGAACCAAGCTCGGCGGCACGCTCAAACGTCAGCCGCGAACAGGCAGACCATGGGTCATGGAGGAGGCCACGAGGCCAAGATGATTTGCGATTTCAGGCAAACAACATGTTCGAATATAAAGATGGTAGGAAGACCAGCCTTGTCGACCTCGGGGTTCTCGTTCTTCTCTAAAGCATCACCAGAAACACGAAACAGGCTTCGTTCACGCCATGACGGATTCCTTGCGCTGTCGCCGTCGGTAGCGACGCACTTTGCACCTGGTCAAGACGCCCACTCCCCCCCGGAGAAGATCTAGTGTCCTCGCATGACTATCCCCCTCAAAGGCGGCATGGCTCCAAATTGCAGGGAAATCTAATAAGAAAAAGCCAAGGTACCTCACGTCCAGATATCACTACAGCTAAGGTCTGTTAGGCAGTGATCCTGAGGGCTTTAGGTGCCTGAAGCTCTAGCGGCTTAGGTGGTTTATTTTAGTGGCCTTAGGGGTATTGATGTACTGCAAAGAAAAAGTAGACACTGGAGCCATGCCGCGTTTGAGGGGATAGGAGAAGAAAAGCGAGGGGGGAAAAAAGGAAAAAGAAAAGAAAAAGGCCACGGAGAAAAGAAGAATGGTGACATCACTCAGACAAGACCTTCATTTGAATACGCCAGTGGAAGCGAGGTACATAAATCCTGTCGCTACCAAAACCCAACGAGCGGGAGCAAAAGCAATACAGGATCTCGGGCTGCAAGCACTTGGGGGAAAAGGGATGGGGTAGGCAGCCCGGCCGCTGGCGGCCTGGGTGTTCCAGGCTGGTTCACTGAAGGCTTCGGGTGTTGTTTCGGGGCCGCCCGGCTGGTTTCTTGCCGCAGTGCTTGATGTGGCGCTGATGGGCCAGCTTGTCGTTGTGAGTCTGCTGGCAGATGCAAGTGTAGAGACCCTGCGAGGAATCGTCTCTCGCCTTGCAGCTTTTAACCCTCCTCAAATGGCGCCTGTAGTTGTCTTTGCGCGACGACCGGTACAGGCCGCATTTGCACACGTACTGCGGATCGTCGTCCTTGCGGTGGCGAGCCTTCATGTGTCGCGGAAGCATCTTCAGGCTCACCCTCTCATCACAAAGGGTGCAAGTGTTGGAGTGGTCGCTGCGAGTGCTTACGCCGTCAATCGTGGAGACAGGGCGAGGAGGGGGAAGGGAGGTCCCCCCAGCGGACTGGCTGTACGGATAGCTGGTGTGGGTATCCGTAGGCGTGGCAGACCTGCCGGAGAACGCATAGTCGAACGGGGGTGCGAGAAAAGTTGGGTCGATGTTAACGGCATTCCACGGAGTGCTGGATCGGGGTGGCAGGGTGTCGCGCACATCGTTCAACGCCTCTCGAGGATCCAGCGGCGGGTGCTCGTACTGGGACGGCGGGAGACAGGGCGCCATGAAGATGGCCTCGGTCTCGATATCCGCGGGGTACTGTCCCGGATTGCCGTGGTCAGCCCCTGGAAAGAGGTACCCCTGCCCGAGCGAGGCCCCTTCATCCATAAAGCCGCCATTGTTGCTCTCTTGCGAGGCCCAGCCAGGGACGGTGGAATGAGGATCGTTGTACGGGAAGCCATCATCATCGGTACCAAGCTGTGATAGATTTGGGTCTGAGAGGCAGCAATTTTGGACGAGCAGCTGGCATAATATACAGCTATCGACATGTTCGTGGCCAGCCGTCCCACCACCGGGTGGGCGCAACTGACCATCCATGTTTGACGTTGGACTGCCTCAAGTTGACGGATGACCAGGCTGTGGATCGCGGCTGGGTGAGATTAGAAACGGGTGAGATCAGAAAAGCTGCGGCACAGTTCAGCAGCTGCTAGCTGAGGCTCCCCTGGGAACGTAAGGATGCGAGACCTACCAAGTCGAGAGCTTCAGTTGAGCAAGGCGTGTCGTGGAGTCCTGAGCTGGAAATATGCGAATCGGTTCGTGCTGGTGATGACAAGAAGGCACCTGCGGCAGGATACGAGGGGGATCGGGAAGGAGAAACCGAAAGAAGAGAATGCAATGGAGTTGGCGTGCATGCCGGGAAGCGGTGGTTATGTAGGGCAGTCTGGGGAGGAGGACAACTCCGGCGTGCTTTGCTGGTCTTGGGGCGCAGACGATGAGGTTCGTTCTCTGCATCGTGATGGGCAGATGCACAGGCCCGCTCACCTTGGCACTTGAGGCGCCACCAGTGAACAGAACACAGCCCCGACGAACTCTTCGAGGGGCGTGAGGCGCGCGACGTGCCTATGTCAGTCATTTTGTGGGAGGTGCCTCTGGACTGGGCCGAAAAGCACGGGAAAAGAGAACGAGTACGACTACGGATAGCGCCTCGGGGGAGGGATGGGATAGCAACCGGCCACTGCTTGCGCGCGTTACAGCGGCGTTTTCCGTGCTACTACTGGGCACTCTGGCGCTGGAGTAACCTTGCGGGGAGGCCTGGAGCCGTCCCGTATGGGCCTGTGGGGGGCCGTCCAAGAAGCCCCGGACACCCCACCCCCGAACCGGAAGCCCACTATGACCGGCTCCGCTGCCGGGATCGATCTTCGGCCCGCCCACGACTGGCGTGGGAGTGCATTGACATGCCGTACGTTCGGCGGGATGTGAATGGTTGGTTACAAAACAATCACACGGGGGGGGTCTCGCGATCAAGCATGGACGAACGAGAACAGCGACGTGGTCCATGTTTGGCACAGGTCGTCGTCCAGATGTTCAAGTGCGCAGGCGGGCTCAATGGACGGATGGATGGAGAAACTCGACGCCGACTGGCAGTCTCGAGTTGTTTTTATCAGACTTGATTCACACTAAAGGAACGACTATAAGGGGATCCAACCCGGCCCAGCCACTTCAAGACGACAAAAAAAAAAAAAAAAAAAAAAAAAAAAAAGAGATTGACCTCCCCTCATTCGCTTGCCTCCTCTTGTGGCTTTTGCGCGTAAACCACGTGGCTGCAGGAATACATCGTTAGCGGAGGACGGCGAGATGAAGACGGAAGCAAGGCCTGACAACATACAGCTTATCGTAGGAATGATACTTCCCGGCTTTCAACTCCTGGCGCACATGGGCAAGAAACACCAAGACCTCCTCCCGGGTCCAGCCGTGGACGCCGCAAAAGACCCTCAGGCTGAACCCTTCCAGCCCATCCAGGAGCTGGACCAGGTTCGTCATGCCGACGTCCCTGTAGTGAGGGTCCTTGGGCCACGGCCCGAAGGGCACTTTGTACGCCTCGCTCACGACGTCGACGAAGCCGGCGCTCTTGACCCATCCTTCAATCTTGGGACCGGGGCAGGGGTCGCGGCCGATCTTCTCGCAGCCCTCGAGCAGAAGCTTGCTCCACTTGCGTGCGTGGTGTTCGTCGGTGACGCTGCCGTCGTCCGAAAAGAAGCCAAAGTCGAAATCTTGGAACTCGGCCCAGCCGCCCGGGTTGAGATTGCTGGGAGGATTTTTTGTCAATACCACACACATCCCAAACGCATCGCCCGTCACGTGTCTGGTGTGAGCGTACTCGTAGATGTTCTTCACCAGCTTTGGCCAGTCGGTGATGGACGAGGCCATGTATCGGCAGAAGATGAAGTCGTATTTGTTGTCATGGACCCAGCGGCTTTCGACATCGTCCACTTCGAACTTGATGTTTGACGGCACCCTGAAAATCTTTCGTTAGTCATGCTTGTGAGCCGTGAAAGTTGCCTGGATGCATTGGCGGTTACCAATCGGGCTGAATAGCGCTGAGGTCGTTCCCCAGAATCTACGCGACAGTCAGTTCCACAACCCCAATTCAAACCCGAGCACCATCTATCCGTCGTCCTCTCATACCTCGGCATTGGGGAAGATCTCTGCTGCCTCGATAGCCCCTGTCGATCTTGGGTCAGGTGCCTGTTCATTATCGAATGGCGGGACATGGAACGCTTACAGATGCCAGTGCCAGTGCCAATGTCGAGGATCCGGTGCGTCGTTTCCTGTGGAACCGGAGCCAGGAAAAGTCTCTGGCCGAGTGTTTTCGTCGTCATCAAGTGATTCACGTCAAGCCGGTCCATTTCACTCTGTTGCACGCAAAGGTAATCAGCCAACCGCGATGGAGCCAAGGAACACCCAGGCACCGCAGTACCTCGTCATTGGGGATCAGATATGCTGTTACTTCGTCAGTAGTGGAAACCGGGTTGTGAATCGTTCTGGGACAGGAGCCAAAGGCGCCGTTCGTATCTTTCTCAGGAGCCAAAGACTTACATCCCGAACGATAGGCGTGGTAACGACGACCGTACTCGGTGGGGTAGTCGAGAACACTCGAGCTCAAAGACGCCGTGTACGTGGAACTGCGTCGTTAGCCTTGGGTGCCGGATGGAGAGACCCGGTACCCCTTACATCCGGTCGTCGATGTTCGACGCAGTCTCGTTGAGCTAACGCCTGGGATCAGTGACCATCTCTAACTCGGGAGATGGAAAAAAAAAAAAAAAACCACGCACGCTGACTGCATCGTCAACTTCCAGCACAGTAGGACCCGCTTCAGATGCAGAGGGATCGGCTTCAGGTGAAGAAGGACCGGCTGAAGGCGCCGTGTTGGGGCCGGCCGAGGCCTCTCTTGTCGGAGAGGCTGTCCTCGACCTCGAGGCCAAGGCCGGCGTGGGCGACTTTGGTGCAGAGTCCGCCATCATCAACGTTCAATCACTGCGTTTTCCAGGATGAAACATGGGTTCGGGAAAGGCGTCGCTTCAACAATGCGAGGAAGGAGACTCGGGCTTATTATAATCAACAAACTACGGATAGCCCCTCGCGAAGGAAAAAAGAAAAAAAAAAGAGGGGAGGAAGCTGCCTCCC
>NWBT01000043.1:739486-759282 GCA_003386485.1 Colletotrichum lentis
GGGGGGGGGGGGAATGACTCAGGAAAACGTAGGACGCAGGACCAACGATTGTCATGCATGCATAACTCAGCATTAGCACACTAGCATAACTATTCCTACCTATAGGGTATTAGCTAAGAATAGAACATCTATGTTACACTATACTATTAGAGGCCTACCCTTATAGACTAGTAGTATAACTAGGTTTCTTTTTAAGAGATAACTAATTTAATTATATTAATTAAACTAGAAAAGCACTGCTAATATAAAGAGATAAGGCGTATTACTTAGTCTAATAGCGTTAAGAAGTAATTAATAATAGCAAACTATTATTAACTACTAACTATATTAGATAGTAGATAATAACTATATATTAACGTTATATATAGAACTTACTATATAATTAGACTTTTCTATATATATATAACCTATACTTACACCCCTATACTACCCCTAATAAACATTTTAGACTCCTTTTTTAGATATATTATACTACCCCTAACTATAAATACCTAAGTACTATACTAACTAACAGCCTTACACTCTAGTAGATAACTAACTAGTTATTAGAGTATATTATATAATAATCTTTAATAACACTTAGTAGAGCTAATATGCTTTATAAAAGCTACTAAACTAGAAAAGATTCTATAGAGAGATCTAAAGTTAGCAGTAGAGCTACTTAAAACTATTCCTTCTAACCTAAATTACCTTTTACACTTTAATATAGAGTATTTTATAAAGTAGCTAAGTATATATATCTTTAAAGTATTCCTTAGAGGCTAGAGATATAAGGCTAATAAGTATAAGTAGTAAGAGGTATATATAAATAGAGAGTTATTATAGTTAACAGACTACCTAGATAATTTTTATATATTAGAACTATTAATAGTATTATCTATATCTAACCTAACTAGACTTTAGCTTATATTATAACTAAGACCTATTAACTTCTCTAGATATATATCTCTTCTTTACACTCTATAATAAAAAGCCTTATCTACTACTAAACTACTATCTATTAGATAAGTTTAATATTAGATACCTCTTTATTAAGAATAGAAGCTAGAATAATCTAAATAGGAGTAATAATCTAAGACTACTAATATAGCTTAACTATTAACACTAGAGGTAGTAGTAATACTACTTAATTAAGCTATAATATAAAATAGATTAGCTATATAGATAGACTTTACCTAATTAATAGTATAGGTATTTTAATAATATTACTATAATATAGTACTAATACTAACACTTAGTTAAGGTAGTAATAATAACTTACTATAACTAAGAGATATAGAAATCTTTAACCTAAAGGTAAAAGACCTAATAAAACTAAGAATAGTATTAGATAGTAAGGTTACTATTTATACTAATATCTATATATTTATAGACTACCTTATAGATTTAGTAGTAACTAAATCTAATAACTAAGTATATAAAGTCTAGTTATAATACCTCTAAGGTATAGCCTTAGTGTAGTAGATATAGATCCTTATAGAAGTAGACTATATACTTCTTTAGATAGCACTAATTTTAGCTATCTATACTAAGCTACTAGAATGCTTTAAACCTTACTATAGTAACATAATATAGTAATAAAAGATAGTATTATATAGACTTTATAATATCTACTAGCATAAAGACATCTTAATATATATCTAACTAATAATCTAAGACGCTAAGGCCTATAGGATAATAAATATCTAAAGCTAACTAAGGGCTATATATAAATCTTTTTATAGCGTTATTAAGACTTTAGTTACCCTACTAGATAATACTACTACACTAAATAACTTCTTTAGAGAAATTAGAAAGTATAAGTTAACTATAAAGATATTAGTAGTAAAATAAGCACTATAACCTATATAGTAGAGTTATTAGTAGCTATATATAGGTAAGAATTAACTAACTGCTTATAATTAGCCTTATTACACACCTTAGAGGAGCTTTACTAATAGGTTTAATAACTAGAATTAACCTACTACCTCTAACTATAGAAATACTACTTAGTTATAGAACTAAGGATAGTTATTAACTACCTAACCTTACTAACTAGTATTAGTATTACAGCTAAACCTAGGATTCTAAACCTAATAGCTATAGCTAAATTAGTATACTAGATTTCCTATATCCTACTAGTTTAATTACTAGAATTCTAATAATAACTACTATTAACTACTAATACTAAAAAATAGGTAACTTAGATAGAATAGGCTGTAAGCACCTTATAACACACCTTAATAACTAAGAGTAATAGCCTATTACAGTAAAAGCAGATAGACTACACTAGATAATAACCCTCCTAATAAGTACTAATTACTAACTGCAGAAGAAGCTTAGGAGAATAAGGTAGACTATTTTATATAATATAACTACTAAGTATATAATAATGCTAATTAAGAGTAGATTAAACTAGGTAGAGACTATAACTTTATAGATTACCTAGATAGAGAAGATATATAGTTTGTAGGTAAAGTAATACTATATTAACTATATATAACTATAATATAAAAATACTACTTCTGTAATAGCACTTTTCTTAGTAATAATACACTCTATAAATATATTTATAGTAAGTATAAGACTATACTAGCTAATATATAAGCCTTCTATAGAGATAATAAAATATATTCTAGTAATAAGCTTAAACAGAAAGGTAATATAGAAATATTACTATAAGCCTAACTAGTATTAATATATAAGATAGGCACTATAGATAATAACTAGCTTACCTTTATTAAGTCTTTAGTAGATATAAAAGTATATATTAGGATAGGTTTTAGATTTTAATTATAGTTATACCTATAATACTAAGTTATATTAAACCTATTTAGGGTAATAAATATATAGCTTAATATATATAGTAATACTAGCTGCACTACCTTAATAGTTAATAGAAAGATCCTATAACAATTTTATCCTATACTTAAGATTAGGACTAAAGTAGTACTACTTAGCGTTAGAGGGATAGGTATTAGTATATACTTAATAAATAAGTATGTTATTATAGACCTATATTTCTAAGGTATTAGATAGAAGGATAATAAATAGGTAATTACTACTATTATAAGAGAGATAGTAATTATAGATAACTTATTAGTAAATATACTAATTAGTATAGACTACCTAAAACTAAAGCGTTTTAATATCTTTTATAGTAAAGGATATATTATTATTAGATTATATAGCACTAAGATACTAATAGCAGCTTAGAAGAATAAGTAGAAGTACTAGATAAGAGTTACAGTAAAGGATAGAGTTACTATTCTAGCCTACTCTATAACTAAGGTGCTAGTTAACTATATAGTTAAAGCTATATAATAAGATCTTATTCTTAAACTAACTGTATTAGAAGTTAGCACCTATATCCTTATTACTAATTCTAGCCTATAGGATATTATTATTAGGAATAATATATTAAAACTAAAGACTATATAGAGGAATTAGTTTCTAAGACACTTAGTCTTAATTAACCTATTAGTATATATATAGATAGTAGATATAACTAAGGCTAATAATATAACTAATCTTATATTTAGAGAGTTAGTATAACTAGAGAAGCATATTATTAAAGCAGCACTTATATAACTATAAGAGACTATTAGGTATAGTATAGAAGTTAAGATATATAATAAGCACTTAGATGTAAAAGCTATTATAGTAATTCTTAATAAGTATATATATATTTTTAAGGATATAGGATTTATTAAGGTACTAAAAGACTAATAAATAAAGGTATACTTTAAGCCTAAGTAGTATAACCTATTACTATATAAGTGTAAGATCTACTGTATTAGACTAGTAGAGAAGTAAGTTATAAAGTATACACTAGGTAAACTAGAAGAGAAGATCTACTGCACTATAATGTAAGTCCTAGCAGCATACCTAGTCTTTATAATATAGCATAGAAATAAATAAGGCTCTAAAGCTAACTTACCTACACAGCTAGTATAGGTTATAAAAGTAATTAAGCCTATAGAGGTTCTTATAGATAAGCCTATAATATTAGATAATAAAGAGAAGCATAAAGGTAGAATAGTTATTAACGTTAGACTACTTAATATAGTAGTACTTATAAATATATATCTAATAAAGATATAAGAAGATAGTATAACTAAATATACTAATAAGATATATATCTTAACGTTTAAAACTATAGTATTCTACTATTAATAGTAAGTCTACCTAATATTATAATAGCTATTTATTATAGTTACCTATAAGAGCTAGTTTACCTTTAGGTGCCTAGTTATAGGATTTAAGAACTATAATACCTATATATAATAATAAATAGATATTATCCTAAAGGATATAGTAGCTAACTTATACTATAATTCTTAAATAGACTGTGTATATATATATAGGTACTAAAAGATAGGGTGAACTAAAGAATGTATTTTGTAACTATCCTTCCTACCTATAAGATAGGACTTATATAAGATAGATATACTATCCTATATTACCTAAGTTAGTTAGATAATATCTTTAGGTAGTTTCTTTTTTCTGTATAAATAAGTGCTGTATAATCTAATCTCTGTATTTATCTCCCTAAGTTAAGGGTGTTATATAGTTATGTAATAGTGCTATTTTAATACTTATAATTTTCTTTTTGTAACCTAACTATATAATCCCTTTAATGTAGCTAATTAGGTTATACTAATTGTTCTATTAATAACCTTATATATAAATTTAGTAGGTTATACTACTAATTATTATATAATAGATTTAAAACAGAAGAATTAAAAATACCTATAGTCCTTCCCTCTCTACTTATATAGTCCTTCCTTCCTTCTGTCTAGTTAAGCAGATAGGTTATATATAGTAGTTATTATATTTACCCTCTAGCTTTACCTTAACTACCTGCTCTGCCTTATAAGCAGCCTATCTTTTCCTTTTTTTCTTTTCCTCTTTTTCTTTTCCTCTTTTTCTCCTTAATAACTGCACTACTTTCTCTTTATATAAAAACTACTAACTAAACTAAAATTAACTAAACTAAAATTAACTCCTTTATATAGACCTAAGCTTCCTTTGTTTATTATATCTCTTATCCCTACTAGAGGCTAGGTAACCCCTATAGGCACTATTACTACCTATACTAACGCTAGTAGTACCTATTAGGTAACTCTTCCTACTTTAATAGCTTATAACTATACCTTCTTTATTACCCTCTTAATTAATATATATATAGGTCCTACCTAATAGTTTGTATAATGCTGACTTTTAGGTATAGGAGGAAGAGCGTAAGGTAGCTTATATACTCTTATGTAATATTAAGATTTACCTCCCTACTAGTAAAGATATCTCTTTTCTACTTACTAAGATAATCTATTATAAAGGTTATTTTTATATAGTCTTTATCTAAAGCTGTAGATAAGTTATTAATACCTACCTCTAGAAGTGTAGCTGTAGCGTTAGCACCCTTTACTTTACTGCTTACACTTATATTACTACCTACTAGAATAGTGCTTATATAGAGTGTATCTAGTAGTTATATAGAGCTTATTACTACTACTATAGTAGAGGATTGTATAATACTAATAATAATAATAATAATAATAGTAATAAGGATAATAATACTTCTTATTATATTTATTTTTATACTTATTATATAAAGAAGCAGAAGGCTTATTTACTTATAAGTAGTTATAAGCTTAGTAGTTCTAATACTTCTCTTATTATTAAGTAAGAGTTATAGACTCTTTTAGGTTCCTTAGCTAGTTATAGTTATATAGCTTATAGGTAGATAGCTAGGTAGTTATATAAAGCAGTATATTTAAGATTAGTGTTTAGTATGTATTTAGATTAGAAGGTAAATTAGGTAGTTAATATATAAGGGTAGGCTTATATATAGTAATTATTAATTACTCTTTTTCTCTAACCTTTTAATATACACCTTAATTTAAATTTATAATATATTACTTATTACTAGCTATTATAGTGCTAAATTTAGTGTCTTTTTAGTAAGGGTGTTTACTAGGTTATCTTTACTATTAATCTATCTTACCTCTAAGATCTCTTTCTTTTTATATAACTCTTATAGGCTTATAATGTTAATTATAAGTCTCTTTTTATTACTTATACCTAGTTATATAAGGTATTTATATAGGGATTATAAGTCTAAATACACTATAACTAATATCCTTAGTATCTAAAGCGTATAAAGGATGCAGTTAAGCGTTATGCTTAGTAAAATACTACTATTAAATCTAGTAGCTATCCTATATAATTTACTTATAAGAACGCTTCTAGTAATCCTTTTACACTTTATTAAGCTTTAGTATATAATATTACCTCTAATGTTAAAGTCTGTAGTTATATAAGTAGTTTCTTCTGCTAACATAATTATAAATCCTAGTTATAAAGAAAGGTTAGTATTATTAGTAAAAGATCTATCTGTAAATATATATATTTTTATATATAAGAGGTCTAGAGGTATAAAAGTAAGACCTTAATTTAGGTTATTAATCTGCTATTAAAGTTACATATTTAAGGCTTTAATATCTTTTGCTTCTAGTTACTTAACCTAAGTAGTAACAGATAGGTTATATAAGGCTTCTAGCTAGTAAATTAAGGTAAGATAGGCTCCTCTTACCCTCTATAAGATATATTATTATTAAGCATTAAAGATATTACTATCTATAAGTATAAGGTACTTAACTTAACCTTTTTAGGTAAAGGTTAGGTAATTATTATACAGCTTAATTTATCCTCTATTAAAGTTAAGTCCTTCTCCTTATTAAAGTATTATCTTTAGCTTTATATAAAGCCTCTTTTTTTATAATTTCTCCTCCTCTTTTTAGGAAAACTAGGCTGTTATAAAGCTTAAAGTATTATCTATCTGTTAAACTATAATACTAAAAGTATTAAGTCCCTCTGTTATATAGAGGAGGTAAGGGTTATATATAGACTTTTTTGTTCTTAGTTCTACCTTATAGTGCTCTAAGTATATCTTATACTAGTAGAGTCTTAATTTAGTAAGCCTATATAATAGCTTAATAATCTAGAGGAGTGTATTTTCTAAATATCTACCCTTAAGTTCCTTAGGTAGTTATATAATAATTATATATATTAACTTATTAGTAGCCTAGGTGTAGGCTTAAGTAATATCTTATACTTTATAATAACACCTAAAAGATGTAATTAGAGTTATACTAATTATAAGTAGGAGGTATTAGCTTATCCTTTAGATTATAGGTGCTTAGGTAAGAAGTAATTCTTTTTCTTAGTCCCTATAATCTTATATAATAAGTCTTAACTTCTTATATAGCTTAGTTAATAAGTTCTTAATCTCTTATACTATATAAGTGCTATAAATATAGATTCTATTATACTTATTTAGGTTATATAAGATAAAACTAAATACTTCTTAATTAATAAGGGTATTAATCTTAATCCTATCTAATTCTTTATATAGTACCCCTAGGGCTATAATAATGCTATTAAGTTAGAATCTAACTATAAGGTTATAGTAGTCTTTTTCTTATTATAATAAGTATATAATATATATTTATAGTAATTATTATATAGTAGGTTTCTAGCTCTTTTTTAGTTATCCTCTCTTTCTTAGTTATTATTAATAAGTTAGCTATACAACACCTAAGTCTACCTATACCTATAAGTCTTCCTTATAAAGGTATAGCTTTATATATATTATATAAAACTATATAGGACTATTTACTATCTTAACTATAATAGTATATTCTTTAATCTCTTTAATCTTATATAGGCTAGACTAGCCCTTCTTTTCTCTCTATACTAGCACTTTACTCCTAATAGGGAGAGAAAGTACCTTTTAGATATTAGGGCTATTCTTAGTGTTAATTATATAATTAATCTTAACTTCTATATAAATACTTTAAAGTAGTTTTATTACTTTTTAGACTACCTCTACTCTTTATATAGTATCTAGTAATTTTTTTTTTATTTTTTTTTATAGTAATAAGAGTCTTATATTATTTACTATCTAGGTAGGAACTAGTAAGGTATTCCCTTACACTATTCTATATATATAGTACTTATTAATCTATATAGGTAGAGAGAAAAACCTCCTATAATTTATATAGGAGGAAAACTACTCTATCTAATTAAACATTAGAAGGTTAGCTTATTTTTGCTTAACATAATATAGGATTATTATAAAGGGAAAACATAATATATAGGTATAGTGCACTATTATTAGAGCCCTATTATGTATATAGGGCTTAGGGCTTTACTTTTGTAGGGCTCTAGTAGCTAATTAGACTTCTATAAAAGTGGCTTCCTGCAGTTAGAATTAAACTAACTGTCTGCGCGCAGAGCGCACAGACGCTGCTAGACGCATACTACTGCGTCACGCAGGAATAGTATCTAGTAATAGTAGTAAGTTCTTATTAATTTAAGGGTAGGTTCTAAAAATAAGAAGGGTTAGTATAATACTATTTAGGCTAGCTATATTATTTAGGGTTTTTACTGCTATCTAGAGGATTATCTTATTATCTATATTATAGCTAATCTCTTAGTAGAGGATATTATATATATATCTAAGTAGTATATAAGCTTTTTTAATCTTACTAACTGCCTAGTAAGCTTCTACTAGCATCTTATTATATATAATCTTTATAATCTTAGCTTAGCCTCTAAATTCTGTAGAAGTAAAATTTATCTTTAGATTATATTTAATATAATCTAGTAGACTAATGTATATATTAATCTAGCACTTAGAAAAAGCATTCTAAGTGTTTTATGCTAATATTAACTTTAGGAATATTACACCTTAAAATCCTATCTCTATATTAATAACATAAAGAATATTCTTTTCTCTTAGTTATATAACATCTATAACTATCTTATAATTAAAGTAGCTTTTATCTTTTAAGGAGAACTTAAACCTCCTTAGGGTAGGGTTATAACTAGCAGTAATAATAGAATCTCTACATTTTCTCTAGAATAATAGGGTTAATATTCTTATATCTAGTATTCTTTAGAAGCTAGTGTAGTTAATTTATATAAAGGTATCTAAATTGTTAGTAAGGTTATTAGAGCTATTCTTTAGTAAAAAACATCCTAGCCTCTATATAGCTTAAGTTAAAGAATAGATAGCTTTATTTCTAAATAATAAGGATTAGTAGTCTATTCTTTTATATAATAATATTATTAATATTATTAATATTATTAAAATATACACTAAGTTAGTAAGTATTATATAGAGAAAATAGGAATACTATAGATATATTAAGAATGTAGTATATAATACTACTAAGTAGGTTTTTTATAGTTATAGTCCTTATAGCTATAATTAATATATTTACACTAAATTATATATAGGCTAATTCTAGTACTTATAATATCTCTATATAAGGGTATTCTCTTAAGTACGTTAGTACTTAAGGTTTCCTAATAGTTAAAAACTTAGCTACACCTATATCCTAAAGTTCTCCTTAGTATATAGTGCTATATAAATCTTACAGTATAAATTAGCTTACTTCTAATATCTTTATAGCTAAAAAAATATCTTCTCCTATTATATAATAAAAGAATACTAACAATAAGAGGAAGACTAAGGCTTCCTTATTACTAGAGTGTATATCTTAGTTATTATTATATAAATCTTTAATAGGATTCTCTCTCTTAACTTCTAATAAGTATAACGTAAAGTCCTTATGTAGGTCCTAGTTAAGTGTAATATATACCTAAATGTATTAGTCTTTTATATACTGTTTTTTTTTAATTAGCAAGAGGAGTCTTATATTATTTACTATCTAAGTAAGAATAAGTAAGGTATTCCTTTATATACTACTATATACATAATGTAGTTAATTTATATATAGAGAGAAAAACCTCCTGCAATTTATATAGAAAGAAAACTACCCTATTTTATTAAACATTAGAAGGTTAGCTTATTTTTACCTAACATAATATAGGATTATTATAAAGGGAAACATAATATATAGGTGTAGTGCACTATTATTAGAGCCCTATTATGCATATAGGGCCTAGGGCTCTACTTTTATAGGGCTTTAGTAGCTAATTAGACTTCTACAAAAGTAGCTTCCTGCAGTTAGAATTAAACTAACTGTCTGCGCGTAGAGCGTATAGACGCTGCTAGACGTATACTACTATGTTACGTAGGTTTATATACTTTTATTTACCCTTTATATAATTTATTAACTAATAGCCCTCTTTCTTATAGATAAAGCACCTCTTATTATTTATATAGAAAGGTCTCTACCTTATAAATAGCTAGCCTTATCTTCTATTATATAGTTATCTAGAGAGTTAGTTATTATATAGCTACTTATAGTATCCCTTTTAGTTAGAAGTATACCTTCTATTTATAAAATAAATATTATATAATATTATCTTTTAATTAAAGGCTACTTAGAGTAAAGCCTTTAGGTTAGAGAAGAACTCTTTATATATATAATCTACTTTAAGATTACTAAAAGTAGTTTCTAACTTAAGTACTCCTTAATATACTTAAGTAACTTACATATAAAGTATTACTTTACCTTAAAATCTAGATCTAAGTGCTTATTATTATAAGGGGTATCTTATTAAGGAGAGTTTTAAGTACTTCTATTATAGTCATCTTAGGGTTCTCTCTCCTTACTTATATAAAGAATATAGTAGTTTAATCTACCTAATATAAGCTGTAGTTAATATTAGTATTAAAATACTTATTTAATATATTATATATTTTATTCTACCTTCTAGTTAGGCTAATATAGTAGAGGTAGAATTCTTCTATATAATCCTAGAGAATATCTAAAAACACTATATAGTACTAATCTTCTATAATATAGAGTTATTAATAAAAGCTAATAAAGACTTTAGCTTTATTATATAAGATATTATATAGCTTACTTATGTAGTTTCTATCTTTTTACTACTCTTTCTAGAAAATTAAAATAGTACTTAGTTTGTATAGTCTGTTTTAAATAATACGTTTTAGTAGAAGGTTATAAATACTATCTTTTTAATATATAGGCGTTATATAGCCTTAAAATTATAGGAAACTATTAACCTCCTAAGTAAATTATATTCTAAGGGGTATATTCTAGGTTACTAGTTAGCAGTCTTATATAACTAGAGTTTAAGTTATTTATATATTATATAAGTCCTTAATAGAGTTTATTACTAGTTTAGCAGTAAGTAGTATAGTAATAGAATTAGGATTTTAGGTAGGTGTCTCTATAGGTGTAATCTATTTATAGGAGGTTATTATATATATTAGATAAGAGGAGAGTTACTTTAGTTATTTATCCTAAGTGTTAAATTCCTAGATAATAGTATAAATTAAGTCTATAATCTACTAGGTTAAGCTTTATATAGCACTAATATAGAATCCCTTTTGCTTTAGGATTTATATAAGCTTCTATCTATATAGTTAGCTAACTAGGTCCTATTAGGTAGATATCTAATAGTAGAATTCTTTATATAGAGTTATTTTTAGTAGGTCCTTATTAAGGGTAATATAGAGAATTTATATAATTATATATCTAACGTATATAGTAAGTTTCTTCTTATTTAATACCTTAGTAATATTAATTAGGTTACTTTAGATTCTTAGGTTTATTAACTTCTTCTATGTAATAAGTAGAATCTTACTCTTAGTGCTTATCTCTTTATATATAGGTAGGTATAGTTCCTCCTCTTAGGGTCTATTTAAGGGATTACCTTCTTACTTACTTTATAAAGTTATAGTTAGTAGTAGCTGTTTTATCTTATATAGCGTCTATTATTATTATTATTATAGGTGTAGTAGCACACACTACATACTTTAGGATTTATATAGTAAGTATCTCTATCTAGTTCTTACTAAAAGGTAATAGTAAAGATCTCTATTATGTAAAACTAAAATAGTAGTTATTTTACTCCTAAATACCTAGTTCTTACTAGAAGGTAATAGTAGGTAGGATTAAGGAAATAGTATAAGATACCTTATATCTAACTACCTAGTTCTTACTAGAAGGTAATAGTAGTTAGATTTTAGATATATTACTATATAATATCTAGTATAATAATTCTTATCTCTTTACTCTTACTAATCTATAATTACATAAAGTAATTATATAATTACTAAGTAATTACTAATTAGTATTAAATAGACTATATATATATATATAGGTACTAAAAGATAGGGTAAACTAAAGAATATATTTTATAACTATTCTTTCTACCTATAAGATAGGACTTATATAAGATAGATATACTATCCTATATTACTTAAGTTAGTTAGATAATATCTTTAGGTAGTTTCTCTTTTCTATATAAATAAGTGCTATATAATCTAATCTTTATACTTATCTCCCTAAGTTAAGGGTGTTATATAGTTATGTAATAGTGCTATTCTAATAATAATAATATTATAGTAGCCTTAAATAGCCTAGAGGATTACATTAGAGATCTAAATAAAGTCTTTACTAAGTTAGGTAAAGTAAATATCTTTTTAGGCTTAAATAAGTTATATATAGGCTTCCTAATAGCTATAGTATTAGGTAAGGTAGTAGACTTATTTAGACTTAGCACTACTATAGAGAAAGTTAAAGTAATTAAAGCTATTAAGTTTCTAAAGACACTAAAGTTATTAAAACACTTTCTTAGCTTAAGTAGCTCCTTATAATACTTTATTCTATAATATATAACTATTACATAGCTGCTAGAAGACTATAAGATACTCTTACTCTATATATATTATAAAAAGGATAATAATAGTAAGCTAAAAATAGGTAAGATACTTAAGCTAGTATATAACATATAGGTGATATTAGTTAATATCCTACTACCTATAGTAAAGGAGATTAACTTATTTAATTAGGTTAAGACTATACTAACTATATACACTATACTTACCTATTTCTTACTATAATAATAGCTCTTTATAGAATTTAATATATCTAGAAATAGTATTAGAGTATAAGTGTTCTATATTAAAGATATAGTAGTAATAACTTAAGACTATAAACAATACCTACTAAAGAACGCTATTAAACTAATCTTATTCCTATTATATACGCTTAGTAAGGTAGAGAAGTAATACTAGTCTATAAAGCTAGAAGTTATAGAATGTATATAGACTATATCTAAGTGCTAACACTAGATTAGATTAATATAAGTGTAGCTAGTAATTATCTTTGCTAATTATAAGGCTATTATAGATATATAGTTAAGATAAGTAAATAATATTATTAACTTAATAGTATAAACTACAGTAAATAAGAAACTTATTAGGGTAATAGAATATATTAGCTAGTTTAACATTAAGATCCTATATAAGCTAGATAAAGATTACTTAGTACTAGATACACTTAGCTAACTGCTAGCTACTAATAAGATTAACTTAGATATACCTAGTATACTAGATTAGCTTCTAGATAACTAACTAACTAATATTATATATATAGTAGAAGTATTTAATAACTACATACTATAATTAATACTAGTTAACATACTTACTAACAAACTAAACTTAGTAGGAAGTATAGTATGCTTAACGCTAGAGTTTAGTAATAAGATCTATTAAGAATACTATAATAACTTAGTCTAGTAGAGGATACTTAATTCCTTATAACATAATACTATATTAGCACTAAGAGATAAAGCTAACTTACTATTCTATATTAGGAATAGGCTAATATAGAAGATAGAAGCAGATAGCATACTAGATAAGCTTTATATACTATAGTTATACTTTATAGATATTTTCTTTATAATCTATAATAGTAATTATCTAAGGTATAGTAAGCTTATAGAATTCCTATAAGGCTTTTATATACATAATAGCCTTAAGAGCTTCTGTTAGTACTTAGCATAACGTATATATATAGTAAGTAGCCTATTATAGTAAGTAGCCTACTTTCTTCTTCCTCCTTAAACTTTAACTTTATATTAAAACTCCTCTATGTATAATAATAACTTCTTCTTTAAACAAAAGTCATATTATCCTTATAACTAAAGCTATTAAAAAAGACCTAAAACTATCTATATAAAAAGTAGCCTCTATCTATAACGTTCTAAAAATAACACTTTAACACTAATATGCTAGATAATTACTACACTATAAGACTTATATAAAATTAATAAAGATAACTAAGCTAGAAGAAATAGTAATTCTTAAATAAGTTATTAACCTAATTAATTAAGGATTTCTACTGTAACTTAATAATATATAAGATATAGCTAATTACCTCCTTAGCAAACGTAACATAATACGTATTAGACCCTAATAAGTAGAGAACTTTATATAACGCTAACTATAACTTAAGATACGTTTTTAATATAGAATTAACTATTAGAGGGTATTAGCTAAGGATCTTATAATTATATAGGCTTAGTTTAACCTTATATAAAACATAATTATAAAGTATAGAATCTATAATAATAATATCTATAATTTTAATAAAATAGGCTTGTTAATAGGAATGCTATTATATATAAAGGTTATTATAACCTCTAATTACTATAGAAGGCTTTATATAAAGCAGCCTAGTAATTACAAATAGGTTTTTATTATTTAGGGTGTATATATAGATAGCTAGACGCTACCTCTATATATTATTATTAAAAGTAAATATTACCTCCTCTTATAGTATACTAATAGCTAATTTCTACCCTAATAGTGTATCTACCTTAGTAAAAATAGATAGACTATAAATAAGATTAGCTTAGATTAGCTATAGCATTTTAAAAAGTGTATAAAGTCTTATATAAAGGGTATTAAGTAGCTTCTAATTCTTAATAGCTATAATAGCTATAAGTCTACTAAGTTTAATAATTACTATAAGGAATATAGTATTATTACTTTTTATATACCTCCCTATTTATTATATAAGCTCTAGCCTCTTAATGTTAGCTGTTTTAGTCTACTAAAGGCGTTATATAGTAAGGAAATAAAGAGAATAATATAGATACAGATTATATATATTACTAAGGATAACTTCTTTCTTACCTTTAAGGCAGCCTTTTTTACTTTAATAGGTAAAGAAAACATAAAAGCTAGCTTTAGATAGGCTAGCCTTATCCCTTTTAACCTAGAAGTAGTTATTTCCTATTTAGATTTTAAGCTAAAGACGCTAATACTATCTAACTTATGCCTAAGTAGCTAGGGCTCCTAAGACCTAAAGACACTAACTATAGTATATAACGCTATATAAAGCTCTATATTACTTAAGAAAAGGATTACTAGTTATTAATATAGCTTACTAACCTATTTATATAAAGTAGTTAACTTATAGACTAAAGGTATTAGTAAGTTAGTATATAAACTAGCTCTTATTAAAGCTAAGTGCTATAAGCTTTATATAGTAAATAAGATACTAAGTAAGCGTTAGAGGGCTAAAAAAACCTAACTACGTCTTAGAGGGTCCCTTAATGTAGCTAAAGTAGAGGCAATCTAGGTAGAGAAGGGGGTTATTAATACTAGAGGTAAAAATATACATTAGGAGGGGGCTTATACAGAGGGAGGTAAATTACATAGTTAGCAATATAGGAATTACAGAAAGACTAGATATAACGTATAAATATGTTAGGTAGTTTAAGAGACCTCTAAAGAAGAGGATAATAAGTAGTTTTAATTAATTTTATATAATGCTGCTTAATTAACTTATATAAATCGCTAGAGGATAGGTAGAGGTAGGCTACTTACTATAATAGGCTACTTACTATATATATATATTACTGCTTATTATATAAAGTCTACTAAATTTAATAACATAAGGTATATAGAAATCTTTAACTAATCCTAGCGCTACTATACCTATATTAGACTATTACTATAGACTTTATGCTAGCCCTCTTAGTTACTACTAAGGGCTATAACTACATTATAGTTAATATAGATAAGCTTTCTAAAGAACTAATTATAATACTAAGTAAGTTAATATATATAGTAGTGTAATAAAGAAAGCTACTAGTAGAAACACTTATATAATCTAACTAGGGATTCCTAAAAGTAATAATTTTAAACTAAGATCCTAAGTTCCTATTATAACTATAGATAGTAATATAGAAGACAGTACGTATAATACTACTTTACACTACTACTTACTACCTATAGTTAGACAGTTAGATAGAGTGTACTATTAAAACTATTAAATTAGCTTTTTAGTACTATCTCTAAGAACTAGATTTACTAAAGGACTAGTTATAGATTATCTTAAGACTTTAATTTAGGTATAACTGTAATAGAAATATATTTATAGGTATAGTACTAAATAAGACTACTAAGGGATTCCTTCCTAATAATATACTGCTTATAATAGCAGACTTAAGGATCCCTACTAACTACACTAAGCTATAGGTTACTAGAATAACAGTTTATAATACACTTATAATAGCTAGTATAACTATAAAATACTATTATAATTAATAATATAAGATAAAGTTCTTAGAATAAGGATAGAAAGTCTTCCTATAGCTACATAAGGGATATAATATACTATAGGCAGCTATACTTAAACTAAAGTATAAATAAAGATATACTAGACTATTTAAGGTTATAGAACGTATTAGAAGATTAGCCTACTAACTATAACTCCTACTATTATAGAAAATATATAATATTATCTTAATAAACTACTTAAAACTAGCACTACTAGATAACCTATATTATAGGGGCTTACTAATAATTCTTACTAACTAGCTAACTACTATAAGACCTTTAGTCCTAGTAAAGATTATATTAGAAAGATAGATAAAGTTAGGTATATAATAGCTAGTAGTATATAAGGACTAAGGATAAGACTATAATAAATAGATATTAACTATAGAGCTTAATAAGCTGCTAAACGTAATAATAATAAAGAAGTAGTAAGAAAAGAATAACTAGATAAGAAAGAAAGCAGCATAATAATAAAGGACTATACCTATAAGAATAGTAATATTACTAGCTTATTTTTAACTACACTAGATAACTTAATATTATAGGATTCTTCTAAAACTATAGGATATAGGATTATAAGGCATACTTACTACTTTTAGTTATTTTAGCTAGCGCCTGCTATTATAGGCAGCACCTACTATAATAGAGACCCTCTATAACCTATTTTAAGGTAGACTGCTTTACTACTAGAATTTTCTTCCTCCCTTATACTTATATACTTATTAATAACTTTATCTTTTATAATAATATTACTATAATACTTACTATAGCATTATATCTATATCTATATACTTTTATAAATAATAATATATTATATAACTATATAATGTATCTACTATTACTAACTAATAGAATATAAACTAGACTATAGTTAATAATAAGTAATAGGTAGGCGCTATAAAGACTATATAACAGCTAACTATAGCTAATAGATAGGGCCTTTAGCTTACTACTACTAACTATACTACTTCTTTCCTAATTATAGATAAAGTTAGAGAGGTAGATATACTTACTACTAATAGCTATATAGCTCCTCCCTTAATTACTAATAAGGTTAAGAAGCTAGAGGCGCCTATTACTATTAGCTACTTTACCCCTCCTCTAAATATTAATAACACTAATAACCTAAACACACCTACTATATAGGACTACATAGTAGTTATTATACTTATTAATAAAACTAACTAAGACACTAAGCTAACTATAATAGCTAACTCTACTATAGAGTAAGTAATTATAGTTAGGTGTATAGTAAATATAATACTATTAGGTTAGAATAACTAGAATAGAGAGATAAAGCTACTTATTATAATTAATAAGTAAGATAAAGCTATTACTAATATATTAAGAAAGAAGTATATATATAACTAAATGTTAATTAACTAAGAATAGTGTAAACGCCTAGAAGACAGGAAGTAGTAATTAGTATCTTATATCGATAATATAGACAGTATAGATAGGGATAGCCTACTAATAGACATAAGGTAATAACAAAAGAAAATAAATTTATATATAGATAATTAAATTATTATATAAGATATAGCTACTATTTAAGACTATAAAAAGTACTATTTCTAACTCTAGAAGTAAGTTAACTTTAAGCTTAATAAATAGATAATATTTATTAGTCTATAGATACTATAAAAGCAGTATAACTATAATATAATACAGACTATAAGGGTGTAAAATTACTACTATAACTTAATATAGGGATAAAACCTATATAAGGAGCTTTATTATAAAGAATAAGAGGAGATTAAGGTAAAGATATCTATAAAGCAGATATATAATAAGCTTAGAGAGGAATAAAAGCAGCACTAACTAAAAATAACTACTACACCTAAGAAGTATAAAGAAAAACATACTTAAGTAACTATAACTAATAATAAGTAAAGTAGTAACATACTAATTAAGATACCTAAGAAAAAGACTAAAATTATTATAGTTAATAATAATAAAGATAATAAAGAGGATACACCTAAAAAGAAGGTAAGATATAGTAACACCTAAGGTATAAAAGGTAACTTATTAGCTCTAATTAACTAAGACTTTAAGCCCTTAACTAAAGTAAAGTAGAGATACCTAACTATTTAAAGCTATAAGGCTAAGTATATATAAATTAGCGTCCTTAATAGAGTAGTAAAGGCCTTTAATAATAATAGATAAAGGGTAGTTATCTTAGATAGTATTAAGCTTTATATTATAAAGATATTTTATAAGAAGCTAACTAAGTTATAGAGTTAAAGTAGTAACTTATTATCCTATAGTTAATACTAGAAATTCTATAAGGCTATTCTAGCTAATAAGAAGCCTAAACTAGAGGATATAGTATTAATTATATTAATCTATAATAATAATCCTCTACTATATTAGATAAAGTAGAGAGTTAAGGATTAGATTACACTTATAGCCTTCCTAGATTTATATTTATTAGTAGATAAGATATATATCTTAGAGTAAGATAAGCTAGTATAGGTAGCTACTATATAAACTACTTAAGATAATAAAAGTAAGAATAAGCTAGTATAAGTAATAATAGTAGTAGATATTAAGCCTGTCTATAAGGATTAAGCTACCTAGACCTAAAAGATAAAGGTAAAGGAAGGTAGGATTATATTTGTTAAGAATTAGCATAAAATAAGATTTAGTATAAAGGAATTAGTCTTATCTAAGGGATATCTTATCTAAGTAAGCCTAGAAAACAGTAAAACAGTAAAGGCACTATTATTTTTAAAGGTGGTAATCTGTTATGTATGCATAACTTAGCATTAGCACACTAGCATAACTATTCCTACCTACAGGGCATTAGCTAAGAATAGAACATCTACGTTACACTATACTATCAGGGGCCTACCCTTACAACGATAGTGGGAAATCAGGCATTTTGCGCAAATCAGGGGTGGGAGAATGCGCGCCCTTTGAGATGACACAACCCGTATACCTGTATGAAACAAATGCATCAAAAGCCGGGCATTTCGATGCAAAGTACCCTGTAGTGTACGACTGGGCGCGGCTCTAGAGGTTGTTTGATGGAAACATTCTTCAAAACAAGCCCATTGCCATCCGGTCTGAAAGCCGGCGACCTCTCGAACCGCCCGGCTGCCCGCCCCCATCCGATGACGATTTCTTTCANGGGGGGGGGGGGGGGGGGGGGAGGGGCGAAGTCCGGTCTAGCTTTTTGGTCGAAAACTCACACAGAGCGGATTCGTGTCGCAAGACCACTTTCGTCATCCAGGCATACGAATAACCAGTCAGGACCGTGTCAAAGATCAAGGTCAAAGGCGTCGAGGAAAACAAACGATTGATTAGTTTCGCCACAGCCGCGTCCCCTGTCCTTTCCGCTGGTGTCTACTATGGTGGTCTGGCTCCTCAGCATCCCAGTCTCCCCCGGCGCCGGGAATAAGACGTGCTCCGGGGAAAAGAAACGTAGAGGGGGGGGGGGCGTACCGGGCCATCT
>NWBT01000043.1:783325-799115 GCA_003386485.1 Colletotrichum lentis
GGGGGGGGGCGGGCCGGCGGTGGTCGGAAACCTCTCACTCTTCCGTTCATGTCGGATTTCGGCAGAGTTGCCAAGGGGGGGCTGCATCGTCGCCGGCCAATGGCAATCCACACCCCCGCATGGCGAGGGTATTATCATATTGATCCCATTTTCTCTTCTGTCTGTGTTTGTGATTTTGAAGCCCAAGTGTGAGTAGAAAGAGCCTCTGTCGGCTCACCCGGGGTCTGTCTGGCCATCTTGATGGATTCGAGGACACGACGGAAATGATGCGAAGACGTGGTTCACCGGTGAATAGGACGTCAAACTGCTCTCGACGACGACGGCACCCCACGATGGGACGAACGACGTCCAACGACGTTGTCAAACGCTCTCACGGCCCCCGCCCCCCGGTTCGCACTTTGAAGGACATTGTACGGAGGGTACCTGGTCCAAAAGTCGGCACAGCCCGATTCATCCCCGGTCTGGTTGGATTATCCGCAATTTGACCCAAGAGCCGGCTTCCGATTTACGCGATTTGCTCAAAAGAGAGGCCGGACGCCGAACGAATCTCCCTTCTTGCTCATGCTTCATCATGTCTTGCCGCCAGCGCCAAGCCCGTCGACTCATCATGGCCTTCAGAAACGTGTCGTAGTCTCTCATCTTGTCTTGTCTCTACCCAAGATTTTCCAACTGTATCGGACTCCGCCCCCAAGCTGCGCGTATTCCAATATCCTCTTGGCCCCCATTTTGCCCCTTCCTTCATTTGGGAGCCCTGGTGACGACCACTGTGGCCCCCGAAGGTCAACTAACGAGTCCTTCGGTGTCTCCTTGCTCGAGACTCTTTCGAATGCCCCTTCACCGCCGCCTGTAGTTGGCCCCACCCCCGAGTTTCCGGAAGACCCTTTGTCTGTAAGTACAGCGACAAGCCGCGCCTCTTCGGNCCCCCCCCCCCCCCCCCCAATCTCACTTCACACCTTGTCTTCGCGCTCCAATATACCTCTGGAAGAGGCGGCAAAGGCCTTCTGTGGCAGTCCATCTGTCTCCTCTTGTCTCTTTCCTGGTTCAGCTAGTGCTACCCGGACTTGCTTGCGTGGTCTGACCCGGCCCGTCGTCGTTTGTGCAGAGGGGGGGAGGAGGGGCAGAGGAATCCTCGAGCGGGACGCGCGTACCCTGGACCCCCCCTTCCGCACTCTCATCCTTGTAGATCAGCACTTTACGGAGTAGTTTTGAGAGAGCAAAAAAAAAAAAAAAAAAAGAATAGTGCTTTTCCGGACTAGCGGTCGAGATCTGTTCTTCTAGACCGCTTTCGGCCTGTTTCTTCTGCCGGTGCAAGAGAGATAGATATCAAGACCCTCCTGGGTCCGTGAGCGACGAAACGGTGGGATATTCGGATCGTTTCCCACGATGGCATCGAGTATATTTCGTCTGTTCACTCTTTTGTCCTGGTACTTGGGCCAAGCCGGTGCTTTTGGCCCTTCCCCGTCTTCTCTCTCTCTCTCTGATCCCGTGCGGGCGTACAGCGCTGCCCTCGGGGGGCGAATCTACTCTGGCCACGACGCCAAGCGGATATAAAGCTCTTGCGCCTGACTCTTGTCATGACCCCTTTCCCTTACCCCCCCCCCCCCGTGAGACCGTCGTAGGGCGGCTGTCGTGTCAGAGTCGTGTGCGTGGCGCGGCAGGTTCTTGGGTTTTGAGATGACGTTGACGCAGACGGGATGACGGGCTGTCAGGGGGCGTGTGTCGATGTCGGCCTGACAGGCGAGCTGGTTGGGGGAAGCCATGTCGAAATCGGGATGGGGCCGGCAGAGAGGTTGGCAAGCTGGCAAAGGTGCCCACGGCCATGTCGTACAGCGCGAGGTTGAAGCTTAAAGTCGTCAGCTCGTCCGGTGTTGGGCGGCGACCTGTTGGATGTGCGTCGTTGTACGGGGGCCATGTACCTCTACTGGAGCAACTCACGCTTCATACCTACTGCGTACAGTGTCGTCGATGGGCGGTGGACGTGGGGCATGGGAATTCGNCCCCCCCCCCCCCCCGGAGAGGGTTCACGGGCGTAGACGGACCGGGCGAGGCCGGGCAGTTGAGCGGGACGTCAACGTCGACAGCTACGATATGCTTTCCCCTTAGACACTCTCTTCCGTTGCAATCCATACATGTGTAGTGTTGTCGCAGGCATAAAAAAAACAGAAAAAAAAACAGCTTTACCTACCAAGCCATATAGCATCACGTGGAGCCAAACCAACTGTTTTTTTCGCATACCTGTACTCGGGGCTTGACTCCAATCAGTCAACGTTTTTGTGGACAAGGTCTGAGATACTCGGCCCAACCCTGCGCAACACCAGGCTTGGGGTTTAAAAACGGGCCGCATACCATGGCAAGTCCACAGCTAGAACACAGCTTCAGGCCTATACAAGTACAAGCACTCTCGAGGTTTGTGTGCTAGTGTGTAGATTCGGCGGAGACGCGCGGCTGGCCGGGAGCGAGGAAAGAGAACCAAAGGGGTGGGGGGAAGGGGGAAGGGTCGTTTCTGAATGAACCGGCTGATGTCTGTCGTACCGTCGATGCCATAGGGCGCGCATCGGTGTTGATGTGATGTGATGTGACGTGACGTGACGAGACAAAGAGACGAGTCATCACCGTCGTGTGCCGCTCGCTCGAGGCATGCTCCACGAACTCTCCTTCTTCTCCCTCGTCTTGTCGATCGATGGCTGCGAGGATCCGGTTGTCTGGATAGANCCCCCCCCCCCCCCCCCCCCGACCGCTTGCTTGCTCGCTCGCTCGCTCTCCTACGAGAAGCAGAGAGATCCTAGGACAAGGAACAAACATGCCACGGTCATGATATCCAGCTCGGGACGGCAGGCGTACGCGGTACGGGTTGTACTGCCCACTTTCTTCTACCGCTGCTTTTCTTCTCGACCCTCTCTTCCATCCCATCATCTTCTCCCCCCCAAGAGACGAGCGAGGTTCCAATTCGGCAAAAAACTCCACACAGAAACCAAAGATGTGGAAAAAATGATGAAGATTCCAAACTTTTATTCTATACCGCCGCCCCCCCTCCCCCTGTACTTTGAACATGAAAAGAAAACGACATCATCGCCAAGACACACACACGGGCAAACGCGCGGACTTCCTTGTCTTATGTTCTACCTAGTGATAGATTCTCCGCCTCTTTCATTCTCTTGTCCGCTCGCTGCCTTCTCTGACATAATACGCAAACAAACCGCTCTCTCGGTGGTATTCCTCCTGCTGTCTCATCCGCCCCCTCCCCCGCCCTCCCCCGATATGATGATGACCGTGGGGGAACATTCGACGTGTGATTACTTCCGGCTTTCGCAGCCTCTCACAGGGATGGGGGGATCCGTAGTTGTGGACAGAATGAAAAGGAGAAAAGAAAAAGGGAAGAAAAAAAAGAGTACATTGGCTCCTTCATGTCCCTGCTTCCCACCACGGTCCTTTCATCCCTGTCCCCCCCCCTGTGGGTGACAGCGAGGAAGGGAGGCGGCATCGAGAAGGACTCGAGTGGTGGCGTGAACTAGCCGAATATGGTGTCGAGACGGCATCTCTCCTCGAAATGCCTGGACACCTGCCGTACAGCAGCTCTGCTTCCAATGGGCCCTCCGGCCCATCATCATGCGTCACNCCCCCCCCCCCCCCCTCTCTTTGCCGTCTCCCGTTGAGGTAAGATGGCCCCGTCTATTTCTCCCATTCGTTGCCGACAAAGTACCGCTCGGGAAGGTCCACCTCCCAGATGGGCCTCTCGACGAGGACGGCCTCGAGCGAGGGCGTCGTGCTGTTGCTGTCGGCAGCGGCGGCATCGCCGGAGGAGAGGGGTACTATGCCCAGGATGGGACGGTACTTGTAGGTGTACCACCACCGCGTCTTGCCCTCGGCGCCCTCCTCGGTCTGGGTCTCCTGGTTGCGGTTGCGGAGGGCCGCGAGCTCGCCGCCCTCGCTCTCGCTGCCGTCGTCATTGTCGTCGTCATCGTCGGAGGCGTCGACGTCCATGGCGTCATCGTCGCCACCGGCGGCGGCGGCGGCAGCAGTGGCAAGCTTCTGCTTCTCGATGTCGTCCTGCCACTCCTTGGAGGCCTTGGAGCCGACGAAGCGGTCGACCTGCTGCGGGACGATGGCACCAATGGCCATGCGCGCGCCGGCGCCGCTCTCGGGGCCTCTGCGCTTGCGCTTCGTGCCGGCCTGATGCTGGAGGTGCTGCTGGACGAGGGCGGTCTCCGGGTCGGCGGCGGCGGTGGTGCCGTTCGGGGCGGCGAGGTCCTGGGAGAGGTCCAGCATGAAGAGGAAGGAGACGCCGTAGATCCAGACGCGCGGCCCTTGCCAGAGCAGGCCCTTGGCGAGGTCGCGAGTATCGCGGATGGTGGCGGGCAGCCGCGAAACGGGGTTGCGGCGGGACCAGGGGGTGAGGGAGCCGGCGACGGGGTGGAAGGCGAGGATGTGCCATGACGTCGTGACGGCGACGAGGGTGTACTCTGTCGTCGTCACGCCGTCGACGGGGGCGATAGCGGTCTCGTCCGAGAAGGAGAGAACGACGGGCGGCGCCGGGAGCTTGGGCATGAGGGACGCGCGGGGGTTGCGGACCCAACGCTCTCCCGAGGCGGCGGCTGTGTTGTTGCCGTTGTCCTCGTCGCCCGACTCGTCACTGTCGGAGGCCGAAGCGGCGTCGGCGGTGGTGTCCTCCGCGGCGCCGTCCTGCAGGACCCAGGTGTCGATGTAGCCGGCCAGGTCAGCGGAGGCAAGCATGCGGCCGTCCGGGGAGAAGGCGAGCTGGGTGATGCTCCTCTCGTAGTTGCCGAGGCCGGCGAGGGCCTGGCGCTTGGGGATGTTGCGGCGCAGGCGGTTGATGACGCGGGGCTTCTGGATGACGAGGGCGTCGCCGCCGTTGCCGCTGCCGCCTTCGCGGGTGATGTTGGCGACGAGGACCCTGGAGCCGTCCTGGATGGCAGCGAGCCAGGTGCCGTCGGGGGAGAGGACGATCTTGCTGGCGCCGGCGCCGGCGAGAGGCTTGGGGACGGCGACAGGGGCGAGCTTCACGTCCGAGGGCCGGGTCGGGTTCTGGTGGCGCAGGTGGAAGGCCTTGACGTCGGTGCCGGTGGCGGCGACGAGCAGGGAGCCGTCGCGGGTGATGGCGGCCGAGGTGATGTTGGACTCGCCCTTGACCAGGATGGTCTTGAGGAGCTTGCGGTTCTTCTCGAGCTTGGTGTCGACGTCGGCGGCGTTGCCGCCGTAGAGGCCATCGAAGGCGCTCTGCAGCTTCCAGATGTGGATCTCGCGGTCCCACCAGCCGACGACCATCCTCGCGGAGGGAGCGCTGGCGAGGGGCGGCGACTGGGGCAGGCTGGAGAGGGTCCTGTGGTTCTCGCGGCCGAGCTCCTTGAGGGGAAGGACAACAGGGGAGGCGTCGGGGCCTTTTTTTTTTTTGGTGTGGGAGGGTGTTTCGTTAGCTTGTATGCCACGGGACGGGAGGGAATAAGAAGGAGAATTTCGGGGATATCAGTGCTCACTCACCTCCTGAAACGACGACGCTCATCTTGCGGCTCTCGAAGGAGGCCATGGCCTTGACGTCGTGGTCGTGGTATTTCCTGCTCCAGACCTTGCCCCAGCGGGCGCCGGAGCCCGAGGTCTTCTTGTAGAGGACGGTGCGGCGGTCCATGCCGCCGCTGAGGATGGCGGAGCCGTCGGCGCTGACGGCGAGGCTGAGGACGTCCTGACGATGGCTCTGGATGCGCTGCATCTGGGTGTAGGTCTTGCCGTCCCAGATGCAGACCTGGCCGGTGGAGTCGGCGGAGACGATGTCGCCCGAGGGCAGGACCTTGACGCTCCAGACGATGATGTCGCGGGCGCCGCCGGCGAGGTCGGCGCCGAGGGCCATCTTGCGCAGCATGGAGCCGTTGCGCATGTCGTAGGCGCGCAGGGTGGAGTCGGAGCAGCCGACGACGACGATGTGGCGGGACTGGAAGGTGATGCTGACCATCTGGGCCTTCTTGGTCGGGGACTTGACCAGCAGGCGCTGAAAGCGGAGGTCGTTGTCCTCGAGGGAGTAGAGGGCGAGCATGCCGTCGATGGTGCCGGCAACGAGGCGGGTGACGGGGTCCTGGGGGGAGGCGGGCGGCTGAGCGGCAAGGCACCAGATGTCGCCGTGCTGGCCGCTGGCGTGGCGCAGGGGGCGGGCGGTGGCCAAATCCCACTCGGTGACGGCGGAGGTGTAGCCGATGCTGAAGAGGCGGGAGCGGCCGGGGAGGGCGGCGGCGGTGTCGTCGTCGTCCGGGTCGTTCACCCAGACGAGGCCGTCGACGGAGCGGTCTGAGCCGGAGCGGAGGACGGTCTCCTGGTGCCAGGCGCCGGCGAGCGGGTTCCAGATCTCAATGTCGCCATTGGCGCGGCCGACGGCGAGGCGCGAGAGGGCGGCCTGGTTCTTGGAGCGGGAAGAGGGGTGGGAGAAGGCGAGGGCGTTGATGGCGGAGGGCGGGTAGGGAACGAAGCGGCAGCGATGGAGATCCATGGCGGGCGTTGGCTTGTGATGGCCTCGAGGCCCGGGGCGATGGATGCGGTTGCTTCGTTCCGACTCGATTGCTGGGTCGTGGAGTCAAGGTCTGCCTTCCAGAGTATAGGGAGGTGGATAGATTGAGACAAGAAGGAGACCGTCGGTTGGCGTCGGGCGCGGGAATATGGTGGAGGGAGGGAGGGCCGACGAGGAGGGAGGTTTGCGTGCGAGTGTGTGTGTCTCGTGTCTTTGTGCGCAGCGGTTCTGGCAGAAAATAAATTCGCGGCCGCCCAAAAAGTTTTGTCGGCGGTCGGGGGAGAAAGAATGGAAAAATATTAAGGTGTGGTCTGTGCGCAGCCATGCCCCTCCACCCCGCCGACGGGAAGGCATCTAAGAGGACGAGCAAGAGGCGCCAAGGCCGTAGGTGTCGGGGCTGCTTATGTAACGAGGGCTGACGTAACAAGCGAGAGGGCCCCCAGGCGTCACTGAAGCATCATTGGCTGGTGGTGGTGGATTGACCGTTCTCAGTGGACAAATGTGCTGAAATGCACGCTGGCTGTTTGGTGAATAGACATTTGGTACGCAGCCACCTCCAAGAACCGTCTGTCTGCTCTGAATTGCCGTTCTCTCTGCATACCTATTCTCAGTAGGTACAGAGTACCTATTTATTAGACAGCATTCCCACCCTGCTCGTCTGGAGTCGACAGACACAAGCAGGGATGGACAGAGGGAGGAAACAGAGAGATGGGCTGAGGATGGCAGAAGGGCACTAAAAGAGAGAGAAACAAAGAAAAGCGCAACAAACAGCAACCGGCCCTGTAGCCGTACAGATGCTAGATACAGCCCCTTGGCCGTCTGTCCAACTGCGCCAACTGAAGTTGAAACCAATCCCTGCCACGATCCATCCGCCCTCCCCTCCATCAGCAAGTGTCTTACTCTATCAGCCGGCCCATCTTTTGCTGAACCCAAATCGGCCAACTAATTACAGTTCAAGGTCCTCCATACTTGCCTAGGTAGGTACGTAAAACACATAGGCTTACAGTTCGGTTTAGTAGCAATTCGTCATCCTCCCTCCTCCGACTCTCCCCCCCCCGCCCATCCCTCGCTTTTGTCAAGATCGCGCCCTCGTACCACACGCCCTCTGCAGACTCTTCTCGCCCTCTACTCTGCTACAATCCCACCACTCCCTCCCTCCCACCCGCGTCGCATTACACACCCAACCCGCCCGATCGACCAAAGCCGCCGACCATGGACTTCAACAGCGCGTCGCCCTTCCCCGAGGGCGTCATCTCCTTCCTGGACACCGACCTCTACAAGCTGACAATGCAATGCGCCGTCTTCAAATACTTCAAGGACGTTCAAGTCACCTACGCCTTCACGAACCGCACCCCCGAGAAGAAGCTGTCGAGGGCCGCCTTCAACTGGCTGCAGGACCAGATCCAAAGTGAGGGAGACACTCCTACTGCTGCTACTGTTGCTGCTGCTGCTACTGTTGCTGCTGCTGCTGCTGCTGCTACGGCTGCTACGGCTGCTACTGTTGCGACGCTTCCAATTTCAACCCCTCCAACCCCTCCAACCCCGCCATCGCACGCGTCGCGAAACTGACTCACCCCCGCGCCCAACAGAGCTCGGCAACATCTCCCTCTCGGACGAGGAGTTTCGCTTCCTCAAGACCCATTGCCATTACCTGACCGATGACTACGTCCGCTTCCTCAAGGACTTTCGCCTGCGCCCGCGCGAGCAGGCCGTCGCGACCTTCCACCCCGTCGGCCCCGACACCGGCGCCGAGTCCGACTCGGACATTGGCGAGCTGCACGTCGAGATCAAGGGCGCCTGGCTCGACACCATCCTTTACGAGATCCCCCTGCTCGCCCTGACCTCCGAGGCCTACTTCCGCTTCATGGACACCGACTGGACCTACGACGGCCAGGAGGACCAGGCCTTCGCCAAGGGCATGCGCCTGCTGGACGCCGGCTGTACCTTTTCCGAGTTCGGCACCCGCCGCCGCCGCGACTACCACACCCAGGCCCTCGTCTTCCGCGGCCTCGTCAAGGCCAGCAAGGAGGCCGAGAAGCAGGGCCTCAAGGGCAAGCTGGCCGGCACCAGCAATGTCCACCTCGCCATGCGCTTCGGCATCCCCCCCGTCGGCACCGTCGCCCATGAGTGGTTCATGGGCATCGCCGCCATCCACGACGACTACAAGGCCGCCACCGAGCTGGCCCTGCGCTACTGGGTCGGCTGCTTCGGCGGCAAGCTCGGCATCGCGCTGACTGACACCTTTGGCACCCAGGAGTTCCTGCGCGCCTTCAGCCAGCCCGTGCGGCCCGTCGACGCCGACGCCGACGGCAACGACACCGGCTTCAAGACCGCCGACGGCAGCAGGCCCTTGACCTACGCCGAGCTGTTCCAGGGCGTGCGCCAGGACTCGGGCGACCCGGCCGACTACGTCAAGATGCTGCGCCAGTACTACGACAGCCAGGGCATCAAGGACAAGAAGACGGTGGTGTTTTCCGACTCGCTCAATATCGAGCGGTGTCTCGAGTACAAGGCCATCTCCGAGCAGGCCGGCTTCACGCCGACGTTTGGCGTGGGCACCTTCCTGACCAACGACTTCACGCACCTCAAGACGGGCACCAAGTCGGTGCCGCTGAACATCGTCATCAAGCTGAGCTCCGCCAACGGACGGCCGGCGATCAAGATCAGGTGGGGTTTGTCTTTTCCGAGGCCCGGGTACCGCCGTGCTAACGAGGATCCAGCGACAACATCGGCAAGAACACGGGCGACAAGGAGACGGTCAACAAGGTCAAGAGCCAGCTCGGCTACGTCGAGAAGGAGTGGACGGGCGGCGACGAGACGCAGCGTTGGGGCAAGGACGAGGACAGGGCATAGACAGGAGGGGAAACAGCTGGACATGTCTCACGACGAATAGGCCGAGCGATTCGACACTGAAACAGACTGGGGAATCCGAGAAGCCCGACGGGAGGGCAGAGCCCGCCCGGTATCACGACATGAACGGTAGGAGGTCTGCGGGAATCGGCAGGGCCTCGATTATGACGACCGGGAGGTATAGACTTTTGCAAGATACCTATTAACACGTTGAAATGAAATTAGGGAAAGACCCACGATGTCACAGAATCATGTGGAAACGCCTTCACGATGCTCGCCATTCGTCTCCTTGCTTCCATGGCACAGCGTACAAGCAATGACAGACAGTTACGTCCCTACTAGCAGCGCTACGAGGAGGCTCTCAGGGCAGCGTCTACCAAGTCGGTCAGTCAT
This sequence comes from Colletotrichum lentis, assembly GCA_003386485.1. Classification (NCBI taxonomy): domain Eukaryota; kingdom Fungi; phylum Ascomycota; class Sordariomycetes; order Glomerellales; family Glomerellaceae; genus Colletotrichum; species Colletotrichum lentis. The sequence continues at coordinate 793,077 of NWBT01000043.1, forward strand.
TCGGTCAATCAGTCAGTTGCATCTGTCGTCGAAGACTGGGCTTCTCGCCTTCCCGCGATCTCGCTGGGAAACCGAAATCATCCTCTATCCTGCACGAACACGAAGGCGCCAGGCCGCGACTCGCGATGCCCTCGGGACCCGGGCGTTACAAGGGCACCTTCTTCCCCGAGTTTGAAGGCAACGACAGGGAGAGAAGCGTCTGTTTCTTGCTCCGAGAGACACTACGTTGCTTGCCTGGCAACGCTTTCCTGGCATGGATGACGATGAGCAGCGCAGGAGACCAACTGCATCTTTCCCTCCCGACTCACACCAACGCAAACACTCACGGAAGTTACATCCAACATGACTCTCGTCATCGTCATCGCCTTCCGTCTTCAACTTGTATCCTCAGGTGGCAGCAGTGCCATGGGACCCGGCGTCGAGAAGCATATCTACTTGGTGTCTCCCCCATCCCATCCATCCTCGAACTCTTCTCTTCCTCCACACACACACACACACACACACACAAACATCTCACCCTCGTCACCATCGACATCCCACTTTCGCTTCAATTTTGGCTCGTTTTCTTGGAACCCACCCTTTTGGAACCCTCATTTCCTCTCTGGTAGTTCTCTACGAAACGCATCAAGTCATTCCACTCGTTCTATTCTCGTGCTTCTTCTCTAGCAAGCATCGTCCACGATGCGGCTGTCGAGTCTTTCGGGACCTTCCTCCAGGCAGAGCCGGACGGTGATCGGCATATGCCTCATTGTACTGACCCTATTTACGGCATTCGCCGTATCCCAAGCATTCCCGCGGACCCAAGATGAGGGCGACACGGATAACCTGGCCAAGAGGGACGCCACCATCGAAGCCAGACAGCTTCAAGGCGCTCCCTGGGGTCTTCCCTGGGGCATTTTCGGCGGCGGCCATGCAACCACATCTGCTCAACCTGCCCAGCCCGTCATCGCAACGCCTCTTTCTACGGCGGCTGCTGCTGTTGCCAACAATCAACCTCAAGGTCCCCTCGGCGTCATCGGCCAGATTCTTCCCACTGTTATTGCACCCCTGACAGCAGCGGTTGGAGGTGTCGCTGCCCCCGTGGCATCTGTCGTCCCACTCGGCAACGTCTTACCATCCATCGTCAACGCTGTGCCCTCACTGCTCCAGCCTGGGGGTCTCTCTGGTCTTCCGACTGCTGTGCCAAACGCTCAAGGGGGGCAGCCTCCGGTCAATGGCGGACTAGTACCCGCGGTCCAGAGCCTCGTCAGCATCGTTCTTGGCGCTGGCGGCAACGCTGGTTCCCTTGTCCCGCTGTCTGGCATCACTGGCGTGCTCAACCCACTCACATCGCCTGTGGGTGGTGTATTACCCGTCTCGCAGGTCACGGCGGTCGTCGGTAACGGCGCTCCTGTCATCAACATGCCGTCGCTGTTGCCTGCAATGTCTATTATCAACAACCTTCCCACCGTTGTCAGTGGCTTGCCATCAGCCATTGGCGTCATCACGGCTCTCCCGGCAAACCTGCCCTCCATCTTGCCTACCGTCATTCCCAACCTCTCCATCAACCCAGTTGTCACAAACTTGAACGAAGTCCTGGGACCAGTCTCGGTATTACTGCCCCTCTCCTCGGTCCTTCCGGTCGATGGTAGTGGCCTCAACGCACCCCAACTGCCTGACGACTTGACGGGCGCCGTGCCCAGCATCCTCAGCTCGCTGGCCAATGTCATCAGTCAGCCTGCTCCCCCAGCTTCTGCCGTCGGAGATGTTGGCAGTCAGGCGACTACCCCGTTGGACGCGGCTCGTGGTGTTCCCTGTACCATGGTCAGAATCACAAACGGGACTCCCGCCTTTGTCATCACAACCTGTCCGACTGGCGTTTCTCCCGCAGCTCCTCAGACCGCCGTGTCGTCTGTCTTGTCCCTGGCCACTACTTCACAGCTGTTCTCGCCGGTCAACTCAGCCGGCTCTGCTGTGTCTTCTCAAGTCAACCCCGTCATCACGCCGGGAAATTCGCCAGCTGCGACTCCCCCACTCTCGTCTGCTGCTGCATCTCGTACCGGCAGTGCCAACACCGTCTCTTCTGTTAACCCACCGTCGTCTCAACCCGGGGCTGGGAGCCAGGGCAGCAATGGTCAACTTCAAAACACCAACGCGGCACCCCAGCCTCAACCATCCGCACAGACTCCGATGGCTCCATCGAGTCCTGCTCCGGGTTTGTTGCAGCCCTTCGCCAAGTCTTGTTCAAGCTAATGCGTGTTGCCAGCTATCCCTTCGCCTGTTGCTTCCACTCAAGCCCCCAGCCAGCTAAACGGAGGTGCTACTGTTCTTGCACCGCCGGCACCGGCAAACAGTCCCCAGACAGCTCTGACCATTGCTGCTGGGACTCCCCTCTCGAATCCAGGAGCAGCCTCTCCGAGCAGTGGAAATGGCCAAGGCCCTTCTCCGACCCAGTCTGCCGGATCCATCTTTGGAGTCGACGACGGGCAGGGCTCTTCCCCTGGCGACAGTGTCCCGCCAGGCACGCCAGTCATCCCCATCTCGGACTGCCCTGCTGTCGTTCAATGCCCCGCATGTCCGGCGTCTCCCGCCAAACCCCCGTCAGGTTCCTGCCCGTGTCCAGGCCGGGGCTACTCGTGCTCAGAGTGTCTCAATGGTTGGTTCTGCCCCCCTCAGGAAACCCCAATGCAGCCGGCTCCCTGTGGCATGGGCTGGCCTTGCTACCACTGCAAGGGCGGCTGGTACTGCGCTCCTGATGGCAGCGGCATGACAGCTGCAGGCGCGAACAACCCGCCAGCCGTCGTCATCACTACCGTCACAGCCTTTGTCGTTCCTCAGCCCACTGGAGCTGGCAGTGGTGGCATTCCTGGCGGAGATGACAGCGGCGACGGCTCAGGTAACGGCAATGATGATGGGAACGACAACGACAACGGAGCTGGAGCCTCTGGAAATGCCGCATCAACGCCTTGTACGACACCAGGTCTCGGACAGCCCACAGTTGGAGCTGGCTCTGGCAATGGCTCTAACAATGGCTCAAACAACGGCTCCCCCACAGATGCCAACGCCGGCTCTGGGAATACCATATCGACACCTTGCCCAACAGACAAGAACGGCCAGCCCACGAACGCGGCTGACCCTGGCAGTGGAAATGGCAACGGCGATGGCAATGGCAATGGCAGTGGTAATGGAGCACCCAGCAGCCCAGGCAATGGTGGCCCTGCCAGCAATCCTGATGGGTACGGATCCTCTCCCGCAAAGCCTGCCACGACAGACCCCAACAGCGGCTTGGGCTCGGGCAATGGGTCTGGCAATGGCTCACCCACGCCCGGCGGCAACGGAGGCTCGGGGTCGAGAGACCCGAACGCCGGGCCCGGCGGCGGATCACTAGCCAACACTGCGCCCAAGGCTGCTGCCGAGGTCTCTGGCTGGGCGTATCTGGGCTGTTTCAAGGATTCTCCCATCCGGACTCTTGATTGCGATCCTTCCAACTACTTTGCCGGTAGCATGTCGAATGAGAAGTGCATCGCACATTGTGCCTCGAAAGGGTTCAGGCTTGCGGGTACGGAGTATGGCAAAGAGTGCTGGTGTGGAAACGCGTTCCAGCTTGCCGTTCGCGTCCCGGAGGAGCAGTGCAACGAGGTCTGTGATGGACGCTCCACGGACATTTGCGGAGGCGACTGGGCCGTGACCGTCTACAGCGTCAGCGGCCAAGCCCTGAGCGTGTCATTGGACGATGATGCTGGCAACGGTACTGGAAATGGTGGTGGAAACGGCTCTGGCGGTTCAGGATCGCCGTCGCCTCTTCCGACCGGTCCATCTAACGAGACTCCCGCCAGACCTCCGCCTGGACCTTCTGCTCCCCCGACCCCGGCCTCTCCCCCGGCCTCTCCTCCGGTATCTCCTCCGGTATCTCCTCCGGTATCTCCTCCTCAGGCACCACCCCAGAGCCAGCCATCTTCGGCTCCCACAGGGAGCTTGCAGCCTGTCCTCAACCCGTCACCACAGCCGCAGATCGATGTGGCATCTCTCATCAAGAGCATCATGGTTGCTCTGCCCAAGGCAAACCCTGATGGTGGATATGGCAGCAGCCCGGGAGCAGGGAACTCTGGGGCGTATGGTAACATTGGACATGCAGGACCAGGCAACGCTGGTAACCCCAACGGCGGCACGGGAGGTGCCCCGATGATGGGACCGGGCCCCAGCAACATGGGAGACGGGCTCATGAATTACGGCATGCCGAAACGAGACGCGGCCAGCCGCAGCGTGAAGCGGAGCAGCATCATAGGACGGCGTGCGGTCGCCAAGTTGGAAGGTGTCGGGTGCGGCGATGAAGCAGATGGATACAGCGGCGACTGTGCGGCCGAAGAGGCGTAACGCTTGGCAGGGGAGGGGGTTTTTTTTTTTTTTTCATGTTATGACGACTTTACCACGATGTATGACTTATGATGACTGATGCTGGGTGCTGTCAGCACTGGGGTAGCCTACAGTTTTGGGGAAAACGGCGGGCAAGGCATGAGATATCGCCGGAAGTCGGATAATGCAATCAAACATGTTTTGAGCAAGGACAAGACATGGCTTTGGAGTAGAAGGCATTGCGGGTTGTGAATGTTGTGTGTTTTGGCCCGGTCAAGCTGGTTCATGCTGCCGGCCACCGACTCGACGAACCGGCTCCCTCATGAGCACGGCACTCACTGGCCGGTGGGACAGCATCCTCATCTGTTCTAGACGATTAGACTGCACCAGGTGGTGTACCGAGACTAAACCAACAAAACCAAGTCCTGTCTGTGGTTTGCCGGTTGCCGGGCAGCAGCCGTGGCTGTACCGGCACGTCAGCCCAGCCAGCCCCGGCTGAACCTGGGATGCCTCACACTACTGTGGGCGGCTAGACGAGAGAAGGGGAGAGCGTGCGGATAGAAGCCAGAGAGTTCTTTTCATTATTCTCCCAGCTTGTCATGTTTTCCACTGAAACGTCGAGAAACTGGTGCAAACACACACGCCAACTCCCCCACAACGCTCCTCTCTACCCATCCGCCTGGCCTAACGCGCCATCACGGCGGGGGGAAGAAAGGATCTCGGCTGCGACGCTACAGGTCCCGGCAGTCTCCCAATCAACGCCGCCGGTATTAATAGGATCGCCGCCCGCGGGAGGAGGGGGAGGAAGAGCTGCATGTTTTTTCAGGCTTGCCGTGGCTTGCAGTGGCTTGCAGCTTGCAGGCTGGGCAGTGCCGGGGGGAGTTGGAAGGCGGAGGAGCAGTAGGCGGAGGCTTGGAGCTTTCGCTTGTTTTTCACACGTCAGACTGGAGCCATCAAGAAATCAGGAAGNGGGGGGGGGGGGGGGTAGCCGGGTGCTGGGCATGGTCATACGAGAAAGCTCCCCCCTCTCCCCCCCTGTGAAAATGGAAAAGAAAAGAAAGTCCTTGGGGTCCTTGGGGTCCTTGGGGATTGGGACACAAATATCACCCATCTGTCTCCCCGTTGCCCATCGTCCCTCGTGTCCTGTCCTCACGATCACCAAGCACCACTACTACCACCATCACCATCACCACCATCACCATCACCATCACCATCACCACCATCACCATCGAACCAATTCACAACCTACAAGCAATACCCTGTAATACCTCCTCAACAACATCCCCGATACCAAACTATCCCTTCTCCGGCTGCCAAAAATGTCCTCCACCGCCCTCACAGCAACCGGCACATCCGCCGCCGCCGTCCCCTCGACGACGGCATGCGGCTCGCGGCTCTACGACACGCCCGTGCAGGACCGCGTCTGCGCGATGCCCTACGGCGGAAACCACACCGAAATCCTGTCGGCCTGCTGCCGCGACGCCGACGTCGTCGCCTACTACGACAACTGCGGCCTCTACTGCCTCGCCCTCGGCCAGTCCGTCAAGGACCTCCAGGACTGCCTCTTCGAGCAGGGCGCCGGCTACACCGACGTCTTCTGCCGCGACAACGGCAACGTCAACGCCAGCGCCACGGCGACGGGGAACCCGGACCAGCCGCCCGCGTCCGCCCAGGCGAGCGTCGTCGCCTCGGGCGGCGGCGACAAGG